>BMAV01002984.1:46923-58848 GCA_019973955.1 Trichonephila inaurata madagascariensis
ATATATATATATATATATATATATATATATATATATATATAAGAAAGGGCTGTTTGCAGCAAAGAAAAGAGTAACTAGTCAATTTGCCGGCTCTTTTCATTGATTAGAATATGATTTTTATGATGGATGTTACAGCGTAAGTACCGTCAATGAAGCAATTAATGAGATAGTAGTAAATTGTGTGCGCGTATTTCATCACAGTTAGGTAGGGAAGAAAAATGTATCATAAACTTCGATTTTAGGAAAGTTAATTGCACTTTTTGAAAAAGAAATGTTTTGTTACCCTTATTTATTATTTTACTTATAACATCTAGAAACGTTATTTTAATTATTCATTTTAAAAATCGCAATGCTGTTTTTATTATAAATTTACAAAACATCCGAAAACATGACTGAACCATATCTTTATAAAAACTTGTAGTATTTAGGAGAGAATTCTGGCTCATTCATTTAAGAGAAAAACTAATTACAAATTTACATGCAGACAGGAACACATCCGAAAGATGAACTGTATAAGACAATCAATATGTTCTGCAAAAATTGCTTGATATCTGGTTCACAAGAATGTGTGGGCAGGATATTATAATCGAAGTCAAATTCTCTCTCTCTCATTTTGGATTTCTGGGAATTCTATTAATTCTAACATTGAAAGAAATGGTAATGAGAAGAATTATAAAATGATGTCTAAAGAGCAAAGGTTTAAAATGTGTACAAATTATTTACAACGAATTAGTTGTTCATGAAAAGTGAACGTGTGTTAAAATATCAGCTAAGTAATTGAAACTTTGACCTATATTTCTACACGAATTTATGAAAAAGGAAAAAAGCCCAATATGCCTTTTTCCTTTTCATGTCCTAAGAGTAAATTGTATTTACATTTGTGGAAGAAAAAGATAGCTTCCCAAATGCTAAAAGCTGAGGTTTTCATTTCGAATTATTGCCAAGTAACAAAAAGGCTGGTCTTTAGCTATGTAGTAAAAATATTGGTACATCAAAACTATATTACCTTCTAGGTGCAAAAAAAATACAATAATTGGGCCATACAAATGGATAATTTTTAACCCCTTATCTACCGCATTATGATTTACTGCAGTTTTTTTTTTCATGCAATATTCTTTTTGGATCCCTGCACTCAAAATTAAGGGATATACATAAACAAAATACTCAGCTTTGGGAAATTTAATTCGTTAGAGGTAATTAATTAATTACACATATTCAACTGTAAAATTAATTATATACACTCTTTACTTAAAATGAATAGTCATATCGTTTTCTAAGGTCTTCAGTAACATACAAAAAGAAAAAAAAATAAGACACTTAAATTTTGACATTAACTATTTTTTCGGGAGAAAAATGATAATCTTAGCAATCGTCTGAAAACGCAATTTCTGCAATAAAACGATGCGCCTTCCCCGCTAAAATATCATTATAGAACCAATGCTGTCATAGAAGAGTGGATTTCAGAGAATATTCCTGCTAATTATCGTCAGAATATTCGTAAAATTGGTTATCTTATGTAATTTTAAAGTGAGTGGTACTTATAAGTACCGTTGGTAGATAAAGGGTTAAATTCTTGAAACAAATTTTAAAACGCCAATCCCGCGAGATTCTAAGCCCAATGAAATTGACGTGTCTTTAAGAAAACATTAAATGATTCTATCTAAACTTTTCAACCTCTTCGTAGTTGGAACTCAGACGAGACATGAGAAAACACACACACAGAGTTGCTAGAAACTTACGCCACAAAGTAGCACGAAGAGCGAAAAAAGTAGCAAAAAGTAGCGAATCGATTTTCACTTGCAATTCATAAATATAATTTTTTTAATTTTGTTAAACTACATTAAAA
The DNA here is from genome assembly GCA_019973955.1 of Trichonephila inaurata madagascariensis. Classification (NCBI taxonomy): domain Eukaryota; kingdom Metazoa; phylum Arthropoda; class Arachnida; order Araneae; family Nephilidae; genus Trichonephila; species Trichonephila inaurata. The sequence continues at coordinate 48,770 of BMAV01002984.1, forward strand.
TGCTTTTATTATGTAATCCATTTAAAGTACATTCAAATTCTTCCTGCTGAGTATCGTGATCTGTTGTGTCTTTTTTATAAATTTCTGAATTACATTGAAGCATTTTTGGCTATGGAAGGAAATCAACACAGCAAGTCCTTCATTCTTCCAAAGTAGTTTTGATTATGAGAATTGACTCAAACAGTTTGATTCACATTCGATTCCTTAATTTCGTCTTTTTTGACTTCACTCTGGAAAATGCCCTTTCTACAGTGGCATTACTTATAGGTAGGCTGTAAAGAAAATATAGCTAAATCTCTTAAAAATGGATTACTAACTGCGTTTTTTATATTAAAAATATGACACCAAAACAGTGGTGCAAGCGGGAGGGGGTCCTGGGAATCCGGACTCCTCCCCCAAAGTCCTTGATTTTTTTTTTTCCGATTGATTATAATTCTAAGTATATAGTACGTAAATTTTAATTAAGTATTTGTTATTAATGATTAATTTTATTAATGCTAATTATTTATGCAATAATTAGATTTTTATTGTGTTTTGTTCCCGAAAATTGACAAAATCAAAAAGAGGATGATACAAGATTGGTGAACTTTCGACCCCGGACCCCCTTGAAAAATTCCTGTGTGCGCTACTGTGTGCACCAAAATAATTCTCCAAAATTTAAAAGCTCAAATTCAGATAGAAAAACATCTTTCAACTTTATGTTAAAAAATTGTCTCCGTGAATTCTCCAGAACATCTAATTTAGATTGGTCTGCTAATTCTACAGGCAGGTAAGAAGAAAGAACGATTTGTGAATTTCAAAAAAATATCAGGGGAAAAATGCTTTATCTTTTTTTAAAGTTCCGTAATTTGAAGGGATTCGGTTTAAAAGTTGTGCTCACATAAAATCTTGAGAAATTTATGACATTTTTGATAGATTTCTTTAGAAGATTCTGTAGAAATTATTTTAATTTTGCTTGTTAGTTTATTCAAAAAGACATACATCAAGAACTTTAAAAAGTAAATAAATGCTTGTTAAATTCATGTCAACTTCAAGATTTACATATTTAGGGTAAATTATTCTTCTTAAAAGAGTAAGGGTATAATATTTTAATTTTTTCAGTAATTTGCAATGATCAACATGATAACATTGAAAGGCAAATTAATCCGCTCATATTCTGCAAAAATTGACAACTGTAATTTAACAATACGTAATTCCATCCTTGTATTAATTTAAGTAAAGGAATAATAATAAGACAAGTAGTTGATTGGAAAGAGAGGAATCTAGGCAGTGGCGTAACGGAGAATATTAGGGCCCCTTGCAAAGTTGGGTTTTGGACATCAAGCCCTAATATGTACTTGGCGTCAGTCAGGCTTTGAGCCCCCTAGACTCTCTGGTCTACGTGCAATGCGAAGGTGTACTTTACGCCACTGAATCTAGGTCAAAACCTTTCAAAAGGGGGTTTTCATCAGATTTTTATCACATAATCTCTCTAGATGACGAGTGCTTACTTTTGTCATTGTATGCAATTTTTTATAAGTTCAGTGTTGCAACGTAAGTTAATTACAAAATTAGATTTTTATTCTTCAATTCAATGCAGTAACGTTGATGATAATTATACAATTTACTTAGTTCGACAAGAATTTGTCCTTTCAGAATTACTTTTCCAGTTTAATATTTATGTAGAAATTCTCTCCAAGACTATTTTTAAAGAATATTACTGGTTTCATTTTCAATACTTCTATCGGGTTTAGGAATAATCCCACCTTTTCTTTTTTTCTACCACTTGAAGTGGAGAAGACTGGTGAGACGGGGGAATCTCGTTTACATAGGCCCGCGCGCGTGGCTGTGGCGAGGGGAAGAAATTTTGAGTCGTTTCGGAATGGTGATACATAAGGCAACTTCATGTTTTCTTTGGGGACTAAGGTGACTATTTTTTTTTTTGCGATTTTTTCGAAACTTTATATATGGTTAAAAGTAGCGGGATCTTCAAGTGAAGTAGGTTAAAATTCGCGAAGTAGCGATAGGATAAAAAAAAAGTAGCGAAAAGTTTTAAAAATTAGCAAAATTCGCGAAAAATCGTACGATTTGGCAACACTGCGCACACACACAAAAAAAAAACATGTCTGCAGTGTGATTAAAATCAAGTTTTTGTCAATTTTCCAAAATTTGCCTTTTAATAAATTTATGCCCTGTAAGTATTACCTTTATTTTCATTTATAAATTATTGTGTTGTATACAATATTGTCAAGCTAATTCCAACACACCTTAAGAATTTTTAACCTTTCCTGCATAGTTTCAATATAGAAATAGTTGAACGATTGATTGAATGTTTTTATCAGAGTCATACTTCAAAGTAACATGAGGGCTATTAGTAACAAACCCCTAATTGTGAGGTATTGTGAAATAATTTGCATAACATTTGAGCTATCACATCTCTTTTCAGACTTCCATACTAGGGCAATGTCAAGAGTTTGATCTTCGCGTGATGTAACATGCAGTAGCCTCTCAACACGGCAATTATTTTTCGGCAACATAATTCGAAAAAGAAAAAGAAGCAAAAATCTAAGGATTAAATTCTTTTTTACTGCAAAAAAATGGACAACAATATAAGTTTATATATATAATATTATATATTAAATTACGATATGTTTTTTCGAATACAGCAAAAAAGAGCAAATGAAAAAATACAGAAAAAAATTCAAGTTTATTTACATATTTTACTGGGTTTCTATATGGAAACCCCCTGGATCGCTCGGCGTACATCAATGCAATAGTCTAGTCCCTGCCCAACTCTACTCAACATGGTACTATCAAAATTATTGATAGCACGTGTTATCCTTTCCTAATTATCCGTGTTATCCGAAAACTAGGTATTTTGCTTAAGACCAAAGTTTTCTTACACCATTTGCTGCGTGATGAAGTAGAACTGCATGTAACGCTAACGCATGTTATCGATTAAGTAGACAGTACTATGCTGAGTAGAGTGGGGCAGGGACAGTACTATATTGCATTGATATACGCAGCAGTGCGACTAAAGATTCCCATAGATTAAAATATGGGTAGTCCCATACCCTGAAAATATGGAAATAAAATTCTATTTTTTCCTGTATTCTTTCATATGTTCCTTTTTTGCTGTATTCGTCTTAATGTTTGGAGGGAATTATATAAGTAATTCTTTATTTATTTCAGTATTCTGAAAAAATGTATATAAAACGAATACTATATAAATTCCATAATTAAAAATAACTATATTTGTTCTTCATGATATAAATTTTTGGTAGTCAAAAGTAACCCTTCCATTGTCATTGTTTAATGAAAAAGTATTTTTCAAATGAAAGAAATATATTTATATAATCAATGAAATTTAAAAAGTTAAAATATTAATTACATAAACTATGTCAAAGTTTTAAGAATAGTATATGGTCCAAGTATTTAAGTTAATTTCTATCAGTAATATGTTTTCTATTCTTCTATTAAATTAAAATTCTTAAGAGAAGAACCTTAAGAAAATTCATGAATAAAATTACTCTTAAATAGGGTAAAATCATATTTAAATAAACATAAACAAAGTAAACGGTTTATTGTTTAATCTAAAAATACAGCTTTTTATTCATATTAAATAATCGATGTAAAATGAATGCGAGGGAAATTAACCCTTATATATATTTTATTAATTAAGATATAAAATATTTCTTTCGAATTGTTGCAAAATAAAAATTAACTCAAAAATGCCCTTTAAAAATTAATTTTTCAAACTATCAAGGGATTAATTTTAGATAAAAACAGAAAAAAATAGCTGTTTTACATGTCCTACGAGTTATATTAAGAATTACATTTTACTTTTTACCTTTAAGAGTGCTCATGACCCTTATTTTCAAAAAAAGAAACAAAAAAAAAAAAGATTAGGAGTCATAATATTAAAAGTAATTTATGTTTTAAAAATATATTACAAAGGAAAAAGAAACGTTCTCATAATCCATTATCTTAAAATTTTCAAAATTAGAAAAAGGAAGTTACTTAAAATGAATATTTATTAATTGGAAGTTATTTTGAATATTTTGTAGTTATTTTATTTCTATTTCTTAGGGTATTAGAAACAATGGTTAGTTTTGAAATTAAAATCTGTTTCCTTGTTGAATTTTAATAATTATTATTATAGCTAAACCTAAAAAAAAACTTTAAAATTTCTAAAATATTAAAAGATGTGGGTAAAGATCGGCCTTTTTTCGCCCATCATAGTCACGAAAATTCAAAATATTTATTGAAGCTATATTACTATATTTATGGGAACTTTTGGTATTGATCGATCTTTACTTTTATTCTGAAATATTACGAAAAAAAAGCAAATCACATAAAAAGTCATCAAACTTGGCAAATTCGTTGAGTTTTGTTACTTTAAGCTCTTTTTCTAACTTCCCTTTAAAAAAAACTGTTAAGCACTGTAAGCACCACTATAGTTGTTTTTTTTTATCTCTCAAATACTACAATAATAAGACTTTTAAGCGGACATACATTTGTGTTGGTGCATCGAGCGCGTTGATGTGATAAGAAACAAAATAACTTATACGCGAATCGGTCAGACTCATACATCACGTGCTTGTTCAAACGTGTCTTCGCCTTACGCACGTCATATTGTAATACAAATATTTCTTTTGTATTGTGGCCATTATTTTATGTAGTATTGTATGCGTTGTGTGTATTTTATTATAACATAATGCACTCACGAACACCATAATCTATCGGGGTTGTACTCTCTTTATGTAAATCGAGAAGATTCTTCAGAGGCTCGACTCAAGTTGAGATCACGAGACACAAGTTCAAAAGTATATAACATGTTGATAAGAACAAGTATAGGTCATAATCCAAACATTGAATGGTATTGCCAGTACAAAGATGGTGCTAGAGTTGTTGACTGCTGTGCACATATTGCATCTGTATGTTGGTACTTGGGATACTGATGCCATAATCATACTCAGACGAAACCACAAAGTCTTGAATATGCTGATGCATTTCAAGACGCTGCTACTGGATGGTCCTGTGACGATTCAGCCAGTGAAAGCGAGAAGGAAGTATAATCCAAGACATTTGTTATATATTGTCTAATTGTTATTGTTTCCTGTTTCTCTATTTAACATAAAAAAAAAAATGTTTTTGGAAAAAAAATGTCTAATATTTTTATTTCGTCTGAGTATCAGTATTTAAAAAAAATACAAAATATTAATTTTAGATGGGCGATAAAAGGCTGATCTTTACCCACCTGCTTTTAAATTTAAAAAAAAAGGTTCCCAAATACAGTTCCGCACAAACTTACAAATCTTGAAAAAACAAGTTTAAAATTTTTAAAAGCAGGAAATAAAACCTAATTTCGCCTGTTAAGTTCTATTTTTTTTAAATGCATTAAAACACCAATTTTATTTAATATGATTGAAAATACAATTACTTTAAAATCAAAATATATCTTTGCATAATATGGAAGGCAATTTTTGTGACGACAGGTTATTCATATTAATCTTAACATAATACTTTCACAAATGCTTTGGAACTCAAAATTATATTGATACAAAAAGTTAAAAACCACCAGGGTTTTTCATAACATGTATTTTTTCAATTTGAAGTCAGTGAAATTAAGCAAGTTTAATTCGTTATTTTCAAGACTTTAAAATTTACTAACTTTATTTATTTATTTTTTTATTTCGAAAACATGCTATCTTATAATCAGTAAAGTGGGGGAATCATTTTGATATGAACTGAATGGAAAGCAACTAGCAACTAACACCCTGAAATGGTTTTAGAGCTTTTATTGTTCCAAATTTAAGTTCAAATTCATTGATAAATACATATAGAGATCAACACATGACTTCTAGAAGCTGTATTTTTCTTCGAAGCATTTGTTCCAAATTATTGAATGTAACCTTTAGAATTTTGAGTCAAACCTGTCATGTACCGATTAAAAAGTTCAGTAGATGCTAATCGTTGGATTCGAGTTTTTACATAATTTTTATGAAATTCTGGTTTCTTTCCATGTGCCAATGCTGACTGGTGGAAACATTAATAATCTATTCCAGAATGGTACTTTTATACTGCGGCTAATAAACTAAATATGTGAAAATGAAACTGAAACTAATTATGTCCGTAGCTGTCAATTATATCAAAACTTGCAACACTCAGAAAACTTGAAATATATCCTTAAAAAAATTAATTTGTTCTCTGATCTGAAATTTAGGGCAGAGCTTCTTTTTTATACGGGTCACATTATTTTGTGTTTAAAAATTCCAGCATTTAACTTTGATTCTTACTATTCTTTAAGGTGGCTCATGAAATCTAATATACAAATAAAAAAATTATATGAATGTATTTATATTTATATCACATTTACATTTATAATTGCATAAATAAATTTCCTACTTAGGTTTCACAACATATGCGAAAAAATGATTTTGAGCAATTAAAAATCTACTGATTAAAAAAACCAATGCTTTTCTTGCTGATATTCACCATCATGATATTGATTCCAAATTTAGTAAATATTTTATCCTTATATTTCATAGTTGACGCTTATCTTAAGGAATTTATAATTTCCATTCCATAATATGCACAAAATAATCTGTATATTTATTGTAAAAGGAGAATTCTGCTTAAAATATTCATCACATTGAATCTGTTAAATACAAAAAAAAATTTTCTTTTCAAGCAACTAATAAAAAATAAAGTAATTAATAAATCTAGTAATAGATTTTTTGAGTAATTTACTATGTGAAAATGTAAAATACATTTATATATAGATTATTAGCTATCAGAAGTATGTTCTTTTTTTTAATTTCAGAAATACTGTATTAGTAATATTCATATGCTGAAAGCGTTTATATTATTAATAATTTTTATAAAGTTTCATGATGTAAATTAATTGTACATATTCAGTTATATTATATTTAATTCAGCTTATTTTTATCCTTATAAAATGGAATTAATTTAAAAATCATCGAAAAAAGGAAAAAAAAAATAGTAAAAAGTATTCAATCTTTTAAATAAATATGCATAACACATTGTGAACAAGAAGCAACTATTTATAAATTGTAGAAAAGGTAATAAAGTAGAAAATAATGCAGAAGAAGCTGAAGAATTATTATAAGTAAATTAATTCCTTTAAGAATAAGAAATCTTTAACAATGCATTAAAATGCAAGATACTAAGTAACTTTTTTTTAAAAATGAGTAAGACTATTCGTCTCAGTTTAAAAAAATGTATTAAATATTTATTTGGTCTTCGTTTTTTTTACATGTACTGATACACTGATACATATTAAAAACTACTAGTATTAGAATATATATATTTTAATTATATATATGTATATATATATATATACACCCATCAAAGAGCAAAATGTTCCACATGCAGTAGTCAGCATATGATTCAGCAAAACCCTGGAAGAGAAGTAATAAGTACACAAATTAAAATTTTCTTACAAAAATATCCTATCAGAGCTCATTTCTAATGTTCAAACAATCATATAACACCAAATTTTTATTTCAGAAATTTCGGAATGTTACAGATTGTTGCTGACATTCACAACATTCTTCTTCGGAAACTGTTATTCCTTCTAATTATTGCAGCAGCATGTTAAAATAAGTGCTGAGCCGACAGACCAACAACCTAAGGAAATATTGGCAAAACATAATCTGCAGAGAAGCTTAATTTGATTGCTCAGCTTAGCCGTTGTTTACCAAAAAGCCATTACTCTTTCACCCGTCAAACTTTAATGCCAACCTTAACTCTAATTTGGAAAGTTGACACCAACTTGTTGAGAATGTTCTCGAGCTGCATTAATTAGCCGCTGAACTCCACATCTTTCGACTAGAAAAAGTGAAAATAAGCGAATGGGATGTTTTTCTTCTTTTTTATCATTTTTTGTATATCCTTTAGCGCTTATAAAATTAAAGAAATTCGTTTTCCAAACAGGAATCTCAAAGTAAAACAATGAACAAAAATAAGTCTTAATTAATAGTTGCAAAATGACATTACAAGACTTGTGGAAATTACTTTTACTTTGCTTTCGAGTGTTGTATGTATTTACTTTTTTACATACAAGTAAGCTATTATCCCTTTATCTATCGCATTCTGATTAACTGCATTTTTTTAATCACTCTATTGAACATTAAGGATACACATAAATAAAACACTCAACTTTGGGAAATTTAATCCGTTAGAGCTACTTAATTCAATTGGTATCTTAAAGTAATGTCAGTACACAGAGGTCTAAAATATTCTTATAGTACAGAAAAACTTAATGTTTTTTTTAACGGAGTTTCAACTCATGAAAATGCTAAATAACCAGAGAACACAAATATTTTACCTCACGAAATATTTATTTCTGAAAATTTAAAAAATTAATTTAGATTTGTAACACTAAAAAGCAGGTTTTACACCTAAAATTAAATTGTGATATTCAAAGAAACAGTTTTTCTTTCCATTAATACACAAAAATTCATTACATTTTAACTGAGGTTTCGATTAAAAGAGTTTTTTAAAGCACGGCATCTTGCGGGTAGGAAATACCATATTTTCTGAACATGAACTACTGCACCTTGAATCGTGTTCAGTCTCTTGATCGTCATCTTAAGTACTATACTGTTCGAATTAATCGGGACAAATAGTAAATAACGATTTTTTCTGAATAACTTTAAATGATTACATACCTTAAGTAGACAAAATATCTCTATATTAATAAGATGTATGCCTACAGCTGAAATGACCTCTTCAACTAGTCTTGGTATTGATTCAACTATAGTGTAGCGCACATGTTTTTAACTTCACTTCATCATCACGGAGTGAATATTAACGTCGCACTGTTCAGCTACAAGAGGGCTTTTGACGACGGACCACGTAATTTTGAACCGTGGTCAAGTGACATGGACGACACCCGAGCTGGCACCCTCCTCTCCTAACTACCGCACCACACCAACGGGGGGACGTTTCAGCTCTCGACAGATTTAACATGCATCGCAGCACTACACGGCGGGTCCTTAGCGGTAATGGGCTTGAACTCATGACATGCCTGCCATGATCCGATACCTTGACCACTGGGCTACCGCAACCCCTAATCATCAATGAATCACACTTGTACAGCATTTTTTATCATTTGTTCTGCTGTCGTGCAACTCATCTTAGCTAAATGATTCTTGAGAATATGTCGTAATTTAGGTCTGGTGAATTACAAAGCCAATTAAGCACTTTTATTTCCCCACATAAAAGTCTGGACCAATATTGAATTGGTACAAGAAGCAAAATCATGTTGAAATGTTCCATCAAATATATCTCTCAATGGATGGAACAATTCCACTGCGTTATATTTCTATGTATTTGACATAATTCATCTTGCCTTTAAAAAGTAAGGGTGTGCCATTTGATATGAAATGACCCCAAAACATATCTGTTTAAAAGGGTGTTTTATGGTCTGTTGGATATGATCTCTCCACTTCACTTCGTATAACTTCACTTGATTTGTATCCCTTCATAAGTAAATGTGTTTTATCACTAAAAATCCCCTTCTAGGCATTAACAGTCCAGGGTCAGTATTTGTAACCTATGCTAAAGTTTTTTCATCGTTTTCTGAGTTAGAAATTGTTTTTTCCTCGGTCATGATGCCTTACGTTTAAGTTCCAGAACTCTTTTCTGTACAGTCGAAGTACTCACTTCAAGACCATAATCCAATAGATCCTTCCGAAGATCTGTGCGTGCCTTATTTTGATTTTTGAAGTGATAACTTCTATTGGCGCGATTTGTAGGAGAGTGAACTTGAATGAACGTCACGCTCGCGAATGTAACGCTCATTCGGTTTTTTCGCCTTCAATCGGACATACACACCCCTAAAAAGGAAAGGAGGGACATTTCCATACACCATTCTGACACGCTGTATTCCCCCCCATACCAATGAACCGTAAAAATATAAAGACCCACCGTGTAGGGCAGCGATGCTCGTTAAATCTGTCGAGAGCTGAAACGTCCTCCCGTTGGTGTGGTGTGGTAGTTAGGAGAGAGGGTGCCAGCTCAGGTGTCGTCCACGTCACTTGAACATGGTTCAAAATTACGTGGTCCGTCAC
>BMAV01002984.1:60240-76311 GCA_019973955.1 Trichonephila inaurata madagascariensis
ATCAGTTATGTCTCTCAGAAAACAGCGATCAGATTTTGATCAAGTATCCAAGTTCGAAAGAGGAAAGATAGTAGCCTACCGAGATTGTGGATTATCTTTCAGGAAAATCGGTAGTAGTGTTGGACGAAACCAAACTACTGTAATGCGGATATTTGACCATTGGATACAGGAGGGTACGACGGACTGACGTGGTCAGTTGCATCCACCTCAGAGCACCACTTCACGTGAGGACAGGGAAATTGTGCGCATGGCAGTGACGGATCGCTCAGTCACATCACGAACCATAGGATAGCACATTGAGTTTGTAACGCATCATTCAGTGTCTGCTCGTACCATTCGACGCCGTTTACAGCATAGTTGGTCTGTCCGCAAGACGTCATTGCTTGGTTTACCCTTGACGCAGAGCCACAGACGTCTCCTCCACCAATGGTGTGATGAAAGAAGGATGTGGGTGGCAGAATGGAATGAAGCTGTCTTTACTGACGAGTCCCGCATCTGTCTGCAACACCACGATGGTCAGATTCCAGTCTGGAGACACCGTGGAGAGGAGATGCTGAACAGGTGCGTTATGCACCACCACAGTGGTCCTTCACCGGGTATTATGGTATGGGGTGGTATTGGATATCCCTCTCGCACTCCTGTAGTACGCATTGCCGGTACTTTAAACAGCCAGCGCTACATCTCCTAGGTGTTGGAGCCAGTTGTTTTTTTCCTTACATTCAGGGCTTGGCCACAGTCATATTTCAACACACTTGTCATGCATTGTACAAAGCTTCTTCGTCAATCACCAGATTGAATTGCTTTCCTGGCTGGTGCGCTCTCCGAATATTTTACAGATAGAAAACATATAGTCCATGGTTGCTCAACAATTGACCCATATTACACTCCCAGCTGCCACTCCATATCAACTTTGGCAACGTGTGGAAGCTGCTTGGTCTGCTGTACCCCAAGAACACATCCAAAGTCTCTTTGAATCAATGCCGAGGCGTGTGGCAGCGGTGGTCTCCAACAATGACGTCTACAGTGGCTACTGATTCTGGCAGGAACCACACTTCACAGAAGTTTATAAATTTAATCATTTGATACTTGGACAACATGTTATCTACAAAATAAATTTTGTTGTGCTATCTCTAGTCTTTCTTGGTGTTGCGTTTACGGTGGCCAGCAGTGTTTAATTAAATTAGTGTATTATCATCCAAAATAATCGTGTATATAATACTTCAGCTAAATTGAACCCTTTAAAATGTCTTTTATTATCGATTGAAAACTCGACATTGATAAATATATAGAGAATTTGAGCTAAAGGCAGGAATTGAAAAATTGGCTTAGAGAGAAAGAAAAATCCTACACTAAAATTATACATAAAATGTAGAAAAAGGACAAATTTTTGTAGAACTAAGTAAATAATATAATTATTAATAGCAATATTGCAGTGATCTTAAAAATAAAAATCTATTTTTGTAAGCCAATATGAATAGCAACGAACAGATAGTTCTATTATCACATTATTTAAATATACTTTGAGTCTAAAAAGAAATTTAAAACAATTAAAATTTTAAAATAATACAAAATTAAGTATAGAGGTATTAAGAAAAAGTTACATTAAATAATTTAAGTACAAGAAACAAAATATAATTAAGAAGACTTTTCTTGCAGCAGCATTGGATATATTTGTACAAAACTGCCATAGAAGGACAAAAGAGTTGCTATAAGCTCGAGATTAGGTGATATAAATCTTCTGATTAAATCCCTTTTTAAAGGTTTTGACCTAGGTTGCTCTCTTCCCAATCAACTACTTGTCTTACTATCCCTTTGCTTAAATTAATTCATGGATAGAATTGAATACTGTTAAATTACAACCAAAATTCACAAAGCCGAATCGGGTCTTCTGAACAAATTACCTAGGATTTTAAGCGGAAATGTTAAAGCAGAGTTTTAAAAAGACAAATCTAAACCTTTAGTTAATTTTTTTAAAATCAAAATTCAATTTAATTATGTCAAATGATCCAAATAAAGCACGAGGAAGTATGAAATAACGCTTGACGGAGTCTTTTATAAATATTTAAATAAAATTTAGAATCTAAATGATTTATAACCTATTTCAGCTACCATAAACCTATTGTTTCCTTCTTAAAATACAATTCCCAAATATGATTCTATATTTCGCACAAAAATATTACTTGATAAGTACAGACATATGAATAAATAATTTTATAGGGCGCCCCCGAAACAATAAGAAAGATCGTAACACCAAGTGCTGGAGGTGCGGTGGAGAAGGGCACCAAAGAAATAACTGCCCTCAAATAAACAAGGAACATCCGCACCTTGCAAATGTAGTCGTGTCTAAGGAAGTGTGTAGAAACCGAAAAGAATCAGCTAAGGAGAATGGAGACGTCCAATCGAGAAGACCTTGCCCGGAGAACAATAAATACTGCTCAAGAGTTGAAAAGAAATTTTGGCGTAATAGATCAAATAGTCCACCAAGTAACAATGCCATCAACATCGGCATTGGACCCGTGGAGTAATGAGAGCATCCGAAAAAATCAACTGGCTGATCCTGAAATAAAACCAATCTTAGAATTCAAAGAGTCGTCTGACGAAAGGCCAACTGGCAAGACATCGCCCCTTTCCACCCTACAACGAAGCGTTACTGGGCTCTTTGGGACTCTCTCCATCTGAGAAATGGTGTTTTATATCGAAAATGGGAGTCTGACGATGGAAAAACATTCAGGTGGCAATACTCCCAAAGACAAGAATTTCAACGGTCCTTGAGGAACTCCATCGCAGTCTAACTGGAGGTCATTTTGGTGTTATGAAGACCTTACAAAAGGTTCGTGAGCGCTTCTACTGGAACAATGTGCGTAGTTACGTGGAAAAGTGTTGTCGCACGTGTGATCCCTGTGCTGCAAGCAAAGGTCCAAGAAAACGCAATAGAGGAAGACTGCAGCTGTATAATGTGGGAGAGCCTTTCGAAGGCATAGCTTTTGAAATCCTAGGTCCACTTCCGAGATCGTCAGATGGCAACAACAACATCCTGGTTGTCATGGACTACTTCACAAAGTGGCTTGAAGCCTATCCTATCCCAGACCAAGAGGCCTCGACTGTTGCAGAGGTTCTAGTTCAACACTAAATCTCACGATTCGGGGTCCCTCTACAACTGCACTCCGATCAAGGGAGAAACTTCGATTCTGCAGTTTGCAAGAGACTGTGTGAAATACTCGCCATCGCCAAAACCAGGACAACAGCTTTGCATCTTTAGTCTGACGGCATGGTAGAGAGATTCAATAGGACCATCCTGAACAGCCTCTCTCTCCTGGTATCCAGTAATCAACAGGACTGGGACAAGAAATTGCACTTTTTCCTGCTTGCCTACAGGAGTGCCGTTCACGAGACCACCGGCTATTCCCCATCCCAGATGATCTTCGTCTGCCTGCAGATCTTCTGTTCAGCCGACCACCAGATGCTTTCTTGGCGCCTGAGGAGTATGTCGAGAATCTCCAGGCATGGATGGAGGAAATGCATCATCTGGCTAGGGAAATAATTGGCTTGGCTTCTGAGAAGATGAAGACCAGATACGACGCAAGAGTAACCGGACACGACTTCCACGAAGGCGACAAAGTGTGGCTATGGAATCCAAAACGTCGCAAAGGACTCTTTCGGAAGCTGCAGATCAACTGGAAAGGTCCTTACACAGTCCTAAAAAGAGTTAATGACGTTGTGGTACGGATACAGAAATTACCACACTCAAACCCGAAGGTAATACATTATAATAAGCTAGCCCCATATCTTGGCCAAGATGAATAAGATCCTTAAGTTCAGACCATGGTCATTAATTATTTTGTAAATAATGTAAATTATTTCTCTTTTCTAATTCCTTAGTTTTATTTTAATATTAGAATTTATGTTTACATCTCTTCATGTGATTTGAATTTATTTGTATTGTATATGCTGTGGAATACATTTGTTACTTTATATGTGATTATTATGTGAGTAGTTTTCCTGTAAATAGATGCCTCTTACTCAAGGATTGTACTGCCCGGGACGTGCAGTCTTTGAGGAGGGGGCAGTGTTACGAATTTTGTGTGAATAGTGTAAATAATTTGTATTTGAGTGTTTAATGCATTTATATTACTCTACGTTATAATGGCGATTCAATGAGAACTTGGCGAAATTTTGGCGTTAGAGCCAAGTTGGCCTCATTTTTGGCCACCAAGTTGGCGGCAATTTTGGCGTCATTGGCGACCACGTTGGCGAGTTCGGAATTCTCTGGAATCTTCTGGAAAGTAGTGGATCTCTCCACTAATGTCACGAACGGTTATATTTCTGGAAGTTTCTGTCGCGCCTATAAATAAGATACTTGCCGGGACGGCGAGGAGTCTGGATTAAACCAGCGAGTAGTGAGGATTGTTTTGTCTAGCGATTAGCTCGTCGGTGCTTGTGAATAATCTTTATTTACGTGTATTTTTAAACACTGGTTATTGTGTTGGATTGCTGTTGAAGGTGTGAATACCTTCGGATATTTACTCTGTGAATATTGATGCTAAATCCTGTATTTAAATCATTGGATTTTTGATAATAAATTCGTATCACTCTTGAAGAACTGTTTATTTTCTTTGTGACTGTTTTGCATAAAATCCCCGAACCCTTGGATCTAAGTAACAATATATACAGGGTGTCCAGCCTTAAAATGACCCAATAGCTAATTCCCGAACCGTTCGGCTTAGACATGCACTTTTAATTTGAAAATGTTTTAAAAAAGGTAAAGAATGTTTTTTGTGCTTTTCGAACCAAAAACCCCATTTGCAAAAAAATTACGGAAATTAAATTTTTATACGGTCCCCAGGTCCTATCAATTATACTTAGGAAAAGATGCAGTATACAAAAACAAAGTAAACACAAAAGGTTTCATTTTATTACGATAAAAACTGACCGAGTTGTGACTACATAAAGTTGAAGCATCTGAATTGCTCAGAAAAGGGGGTCGTATACAAATTGAGTTTAAAGAACAGTTATTCACTATCTACAGAAAGATCAAAAGAAATCCATCATAGAAATATTAAAAAGTCATAGTAAACATCATAGATTTATAATTTGTATTTCTATATGACAAACAATAAAAGTTAAATTAAAGAAATACAATTTATACCTAAAAGATTTAAACAGCTTGTTTAAATAAACAACAGCAAAAGAATACATTATTTCCCGTTCAAATTATAGCATAATGGGAAATGATGCACCAATCATGAATCAGGGACATTATTATATCAGATAGACCGAATTAAAATAATGTTCAAAATGACTGCCTTCCGCAAAAATGCAGTTCCAAACCCGCGACAGAAACTCCGCCTGTAGCTTCTGCAACCTCTTGACCTCCGTAGCCGATTATTCGAGTGTCTAATGTCTGAGCCAAAAATGTACATGGTTGCGCAGATTTGTGTGCGGAGGCACCATCATGTTGGTATACCACATGCGTGACAAATCCCGTAAAGAAACTTCATCTTCTAAGAAATCGACTAACGGTCCAGATAAAATTTCCGTGCATGATTCTGATGTTAAAGGTCCATCGAAATATATTGGCCAATTAAGGTGCTCTTCCATATTCCGCACCACACATTCACCTACCAACACCTTGGAGGCGATTCGATCATATTAGATATGGGTTTTCAAGAGACCAATAATGCCTATTCTGTGTATTAATAGTGCCTTGACTCGAAAACTGGCATTCATTTGACCACAAAACTTCATTCAAAAAATCTGGATTTTCATCCAGTGTGTTTAACACGAAATTGCAAAAATCAAAACGACGCTCCTGGTCTCCGGGCATTAGTTCCTGCCCCAGGACTGGACGATAAGGATATGCACCGTACGTATGTAATATGTTCCACTCCGTCGATTTTGAGTAGGAACAAGCCTTGCTAATATCCTGGACACTACTTTCAGGATGAGCCAGGGCATATCCTAGAACATCCTCAGCAGGTGTCCGCTGAAGGTGTGGCACGAGATAAGGGAATATGTATATGGCAACTCCCAGTTTTATACAAGCGTTGAACAGCACTGGCAGTTGTACAATAAGATGGATGTCTTCGACTGGGAAATTTAATGGCATAAAGTCTTACCGCTTCTCTCTTATTTCGATTATACTGCCCATACAACAGTAACATTTCACAGTATTCTTCATTTGTATACATCTCGTTCTCCCGTACTAGAATTCGAAATATTAGAATACGATTGTATGCAATTGCAAACGACTACACAAGAGATTTTTAATGTTCGCCATGATCAGTACCGCAGCAAATCAGTCTGAAGCCCAGCAAATAAACCTATTTTTTGGAACTGCTTTTGAAATGTTTTCTTACTCCAAAATATTTTATTTTGTCTATGTTTTACATGTACACATAATACATTTTATTTCTTAAGTACTCAATGATTGTAATATTAACTTTAAATTTAAAAACGATTTTCATAAGTGCGACGTGCAAGAGCGAAAGTTTCCTGGCAAAGTTCCAATTAACTTCACTTTGGAGACGGCCCCTTACTAGCTTCTTGAAAATTGCCCCGAAAGTGTATGGAATATATGTTTTTCAAAGTTCCATAACTCGGTCAGTTTTTATCGTAATAAAATGAATTTTTTTTGTGTTTACTTTGTTTTTGTGTACTGCATCTTTTCCTAAATATAAGCGATAGGACTTGTGGACCGTATAAAAATTTAATTTTTGTAATTTTTTTCTAAATGGGGTTTTTGTTTCGAAAAGCACGTAAAAACATTCTTTACCTTTTTAAAAACATTTTTCAAATTTGCACTACATATCTAAACTGAACGGTTCGGGATTTAGCTATTGGGTCACTTTAAGGCTGGACACCCTGTATATTCATTGACACGTCGAGCAATGGGGTTATCCAGTGCAAGATCCTTTTTTAAATTTTTGAATTTGTCTAATTCGGATATGAGAGAACAATTTTGTATTCGGATTCACATAAGGTTTATTCATTTGGAAGCAAATATAACGCGAAAATACTAGTTCAGAAAAATAAACATTTAATAAAATACAATTCTTTATACATAACATATGAAAGTTAATTGAAATATTATAAAAACACAAATATTTCGACATCGATAACACTCAATTTCTGTTATGACTCACAGAAAACTGTTTTTTTTTTTTTAAACGTTTTAATTTTAGCATAATATTTTTCAGACTTGAATCACAACGTTTATGTTTTTTTATTGCAAATTATAATTCCTAAGAATTTTAAGTTTTTTTTAGTTGAGTAGAGATATTTTATTAAGATTGTAATTCCAAAGGTTATTTCAGTGTAACAAGGAATGAAACATTGTATACTTCAGCGAAGTTTTACTTAAGCATATCTAAGATTTCATCTACTTCCGATTTGATTCTACTATATATTAACAATTAGAATTATTTTGGTCCAATTATCTGTTTGTAACAGTATTAGATTTGGAATCGACATGAACAAAAGTTGTTTCTTTTTAAATTTGTATCTAGCTTCAGTTGCTCTTTACAGTAAAATGAACTTAGATTCACCACAAACTGTTAATAATTTTTATCTAATGATAGAGAATATTATAAAATATTTTCAAGGAACACTAGTTTGTGCATTCAGTTTTAAGTTTTAATATGGAAATTCCAAAGCAAATATTTCAGAACAATAATATGATCGACTCGGGAGAACTCAAAATTAATCTAAATGATGAACAATTCTTGAGTGTGCTTCTTAAATTGGAAATAAACGCGTGCTTATAATGCTTTACGTATACCCTCGGTGTTTTCTGATATCTTTCCTTTTTTAAATGAAGAAATAATTAAACTGATTTTAGCTTGAAACATAATAATACATAAAATTACATTTCCAACAATACAGAGTTAAGATGCCACATAAAAAAAAATGTCATACTGTTTATTTCAATTCCATGTTGAATTAAGTTTAAATTGTGTATAAACTATTTTTTCTACTTAAACTATTGCTATTAATGTTTCTAGGGCAAAAATGAAAGATAAAAAGTTTCTCAAAATGATTCAACCTTCCAAGTATATTTTAATGTATGCACTGACACAAATTTTAAGTTAACGAGTAAGTGTTATAGCATATAAAATTATAAAAAAAATAAACATAATAAATTAGTAATTAATCTTTTGATAGAAGTGTTTTCAGGTGTAAGTAACCAACAATAAAATTAATTTTGAACGAAAAGTAATAGAATTAGGAAATTTAAACTTATCGACAAAAACGTATGAACAATATCAAGTTACAAACTTAAGTTACCATTTTAATTCTTTTGCATTAAAATATTTCTTCTTTAACTTAAAGTTTAGTGTTTTCGTATGATGGGACTGTAAGATGTGAAAACAGAAATTATTGAAAAATCTAATTTAAAACCCAAACGTATCATAATACCTAGCTGAGTAGCTGTTACATTATTAAACATTACGGTTTATATATTTCATTTTACTTCAATATTAATTATTTTAGATGATCCGGATATATTTGGTCAGTGCCTCCAAATTATAAAATTGAAAGATTACTTTTCTTTTGCGTATTTTTATCCAAATACTTTTTTAATTGTGTGTGTTATTATAGCTGTCAAAGTAAATTGCTCTGTAAATAAAGATTAAGCTTCATTCAAAATGAAAATGAAGGTAGGCATAATAATGTTGCATTTGTTATTTTACGCTATAGTAAATATGTTCCGAAGTAGCATCAAATATAAAGATGGAAATCTCCACTTTATCACTTTTTGAACGATTATATCGTTGTACAGTCCTTTATCCTAAAAAAAAATTAAGAATCTAATTCTGAATCTAAACAGAGTCTGAAAAACAAAGAGTCGTTTCGCTTGACTATGATTGAACATTAAAACAACTTTACCTATACTTGCCTAAAACCGACTTTGGGAATCAATTTAACTCTTGTATGAAATTCTAGCCTAATCGAAGTAATTTTTTTTTACTGACAGAGTGTGATTAAATTACAATATATAAAGGTTTTCAGAGTTGTATCAATTTTTATTATTAATTTATATAGTTTTTTGTTCGTTTTTATCCATGCTTATCCAGTACTTATTAAAATACTCATTTTGCATTAATGCGAGTATGCGCTCGCGAGTTTATTTATGAAAATTCTTCTCCGAAATTAATATGTGTCATCCTAATGAAACATATGCTTAGGAAAATTATTTAAGGTAACTAGTTAGCTGAGTGGTTAGGGCATCACGCTCCCACACCACAGGTCCGAGGCTCAAACCCCGGGCTGGACAAGGTTGACGCAGCTTTTCTTCCCTTCAGTGGATCGAGAAATGAGTCCCAAGCTTGCTTGGGATTATAACTCTGGGGGTTTGGCGTCAAGCTGACCACCTGATCGGAACCTCTGCTCATGCACATCGCGTATAATGAGTTGGGCACAGTAGGCCTTGACCCTCATGGGCTGTTACGCCACTGAGTTAACTAGTTTATAGTGCTTATTATCATGGTTATATAAGCTTTTATATTGTGTGTGTGGGGATCCCTTTTTCTTATAACTACTTTGATGAGATAAGTTTTTGCGCATCCTCTTGAATTCATTTTAAATTCAAAGCATAGCCTCACAACAATAAACAAAATGTTTCGTACAGATTTGATCCTCTCAGTGAATCAGTCATAGCCAAAAATGATTACTATTTAAAACAGTGGCGGCTCATATAACTATCATTATTCGACCGTCAAACGAGAGCACTTGCAATAAATGCTGCATCATATTTGCAACCAATCAGAGCATTTTAAGCAGCTATGTGCTGCTCAACTTTAAACTAACATCATCTTTATGACGCTATGTACATCTAAACACCATTGTGACGTCGCATTCAAGTCATTTCATGTTCCAACAAGTACAAAAGTCCATGCCTTCGTTCTTGAACGATGCGAAGAATAGAAGGGACTTAGCCCCTCATCTGATATTTACAACTGATCAGAGAATTTCTAGGAACCCTGTACCCCACTCAACCCGTCACACACATGAAGAGTTTCCAATAACTCTCATGCCTCGTGGGGGGTGGGGACCCTTCAACGTTTAGCAGACTAAGAACAAGCAATATATAAAAAAATGAAGTCAATTCCTACTTAGATCAACAAAGAAAATTTTTATTTTAGTTAATTTTTATTAAATAGTTACAATTAATATATGTATGTATATACATAGGACAGAATCACAACATTAAGTGACAATTAATTTTTATTAATTATCATTAAAGTATCGCATTGTCTTTTTTCCAAAACAATCGTGTATATAAAATTTCAGTTCAACTGAAATCTTTAAGACGTGAGAAAAAAAATCTCTTAAAGTTTTGAGCCAAGTCGCTAAAAATGAAACCAATGTGGCTGTATCTGTAATTCCTTAAATAATTAGTTTCAGTCAATTAATTTTAATTAATTATAATTCAATTATATCATATTGTCACTCAAAACAATAGTGTATAGAAAATTTCAGCTCAAGTAAGATCTTTATAATGTGAGGGAAAAAAACCTTTTAAAGTTTTGACGCCAGTCGCCAAAACGATCGTAAAGCCACCAAAAATGATGCCAACTTGGCTGTATTTGTAATTCTGTGAATAATTAAATTTAACCAATTAATTTTTATTAATTATAATTTAATTACTACATTCTCATCCAAAATAATCGTGTATATAAAATTTCAGCTCAATTGAGCGCTTTAAAATGTATTTTATTAACGATTGAAAATTTGAATTAGATAAATATATAGAGTGTGAGCTAACAGCAGGAATTGAAAAAGAAGAGACAGAGAGAGGAGGTGACCCTCCTTCTCTTCTAAGGAGCTGAAGGTCAGAAGAGGGTATGCTTCAGAATAATGTCTTCATTATTGATATCAAGAACATCCTAATGCAGGCACTGAGAAATGAGAATGTCTGTTTCAACTGTCCAAGGATCTCGTTTTGTTAATATTACAACCTACTCTCACAAGGATTATCAATATCATCTGACTTCTATACAGAACACATTCTATTCTAACATTAGTGATAGGAGTGAATGTAATGGATTATTTCAATAATTTATGTTGCAATATCTTCGGATAAATAAGTACATTTATGTGTTGTACCAACATTTACATTTGTTATATATTTAACTAGAGACACCACATCTGTATACAAAACAATCAATATTTTTTAAACCAGATGGATGATTGTTCTTTGCTCTTCAGTTATGATTACCAGTGTATTTGTTTGAAAAGTAAACATCTGTGTTCCACAAAATAGTATGAGTGAATTAAAATATTATTAAAATATTAAAAACTATATAAAGATAAATTTATTGAAAAATTAAATAAATGTATTAAACAAATGGCAGTTTTAAGAGAAAAGATAAGTTCAAAATATATTTCTTTTCACGATTTCAGTAAAATAAAGGAACATTTTTGGTTTTATAGGATTTCCTGAAGTATACGCCTGAGAGATTCTAAAAAGAAAAAAAAAATAGAATCACGAATTTCAGAGCATGCTTATAAATATCAAACGGGAAAGAAGCATCAGAGAAGAAGTATTCTTAGGTATTTGGAGAAGGATTGCATCGAAAAAGAATTTGAAAGAAAAATACCGCAAAGTGCCACAGGGGCTGAAAAATGAATACAGGATAGTGATGAGATCATTGGAAGATTCAGTTGGCAAAAAAGAGAGCAAATGGAAAAAGAAAAACTAAAACACATTTAAAATCTCTACATCTATCATTTTTGAAAAGAATCATTTCGGGGTTTTTCATTGAAAGTGATTTCCTTCGTTTATTTCTACAAAATGGCTCAATGAAAATACATTTGTATGCAACTTGGATACACACACCAGGATTAACATGCTATTTTTTTCATTTATCACCCAAAAACTGACAAAACACTTATTAAAAAATGTTTAAGTTATAACAAATAAAAATATTTTTATTAAAATTTTAATTTAAATATTGTTTTAAAATTAATTAATTTAAAATATTATTTTACAAAATAAAAAAATAAGTTGCGTTGTTTCGTGTCACTCAAAACTTAAAGTGTTACCTCAAGATTATGTCAATAAAAATGTATACTGTTACCAGATTTAGTCTGACATTTTTATTTTTTTATTCTTTTTATCATTATTATATTCCTTTGCAAGTCCTTAAATATTTATGCGACAAAAAAAACAAAATGTTCTCTAAAAATTACAAGTGCTCAAAACGAACCATAAAGAGATTTATCATTGTAATGGGCGTTTCAGCAATGCAACTTGTATTTTTAATTTATCTCTCAAGCTACCTCTGAGGGATTCTTAAGCCCATGCAATTTCAAATTATTCTTTGCTTATAAAATACCTTAAGATTTTTTTTTTTTTGTTAAAAATTTAGTTTTGAGATCTCAAAAATTAGTAAAGATAAATGCATGACTTCAAAAATTTGTTTTTTTTTAAACTTGAAAGCAATGTCTTTTCTATAGCTTTGGTTATACGAGTATAATAATGTGTAATGTGCAGACTCACAATAATTATTAATAAAAACATTAAATAAATTTCCTTGATTTTAAAAATTTCATTATACTTATATTTACTTAATATAGAAACATAGAAAAAATTTGAATGAATTATTTCAATTTATTGTTTAAATAATTTTATTTTAGTGAATTTAGAATTTATTATTCTAATTCTTCTTTTCTTAACCAGTTTATTGAGTAAAGTAAAAAGATAATGATACTAGTTTTGCTATTTTAGTACTTTAAACGTGTTGAGGTAGATCATTTACAAATGTGTTCGGCAAGCTACTAATATTTTAGTTTTTAATTGTTTTATTAATTTATGCTCCATTCTCTTCTCTTTGCTTTATAAAACTTGTAAAACTTGCTGCCCTTAAAATCAGTAATATCATTCAATAATATTATTGTGTAGTAGACAATTAGAACAACAGGAAGAAATTAGCT
The DNA here is from genome assembly GCA_019973955.1 of Trichonephila inaurata madagascariensis. Taxonomy (NCBI): domain Eukaryota; kingdom Metazoa; phylum Arthropoda; class Arachnida; order Araneae; family Nephilidae; genus Trichonephila; species Trichonephila inaurata. Next base: position 73,177 of record BMAV01002984.1, read on the forward strand.
ATTATAAGATATTTTCATATAGTATTCTAAATTTTGGTTTTTGAACTTTCTGTTTATAAAGAAAAAAAATAACCTTAAGGAAATATTTCTAGAATTAATTAATTCCAATCTTTAAAAAGCCAAATGGTAAAAAAATGTTTGGTTTCTACTATGATTTAATTCTTTTCACCAATTAAACTTAGAGGAAATAAGTTTTTTATATTATACTGACCCTTATATAAATTTCCTTGATGAATGAATAAAAATAATGTGTAGCATACAAAAAATAATAATTCATTCATTATTTTCCTTAATGAATGAATAAAAATACCAAAGAATAGTAGACAAATTATTTATTCATTATTTTGTTTAATGAATATATTCAATAGATTCTTATTCAAATTAATACATTTTATAAAATAATACACATTACCTCTCTCTTTAAATATGATTAAGATATTTACTGATTTTTTTTTCTTTTTTCCATATAAGAAAATGGAAATTTTATTGAAATTGCTATGAATTATTATACGCATTTCTTGCACATAAAATTAGAATTTGGCAAAAAATTATTTTGAACTAAGCATTCCTAATGTAAACATTAATAGTGTTGAGAGTAATTCATATATGACAAGCGTATACATCCGTTGACATATTTCATATTAAGAGAAACATCATTTTTTAAATAAATTCTAACAAAGAACGTTCTGTAGATTTCAGAGAAAACATGTAAGACACATTGTATGCATTTACATTGAAATACTTAGATGTGCACAGGAACTTAATAGACATCATTGGATATATATATAATTTTTTTTCTTATAATTGCTTATAATAATTTCTTATAATGCTTAAATCAATTTCTAATCTAAATGGAATATGAATTGCTTGTTCAGATTTCATGCATTTTTTAGAACTGCAGACATAATTTTAACAAGATGTAATAAAGAAGTAACCCACAATATATTCGTAAAATAATAAAAAAAAATCTTTATTTAACTAGGTTACTTTTATTATTGTAAAGCGTGTTACGGGAAGCGGGGACAACATTATCCCAAGTGACTTTCTAGCAAATTTGTAGTGATTTCGCTATACACAGTGGCCTAACGTACGTACACCCCCGCATCGCAGAGGGCCAGGATTCTAGAAGACCTAAAGCCTGTGTTATGTTATGGTTTTCAATTCTTGCAAGATCCGGCTTGGGGTGACTGTGCAGGGGGGGGGAGCTAATATTCTCAGTTACTCCCCTTTATACACTACAACGTGTTTAATTATCATAAATCTACCCCAGTCGTGACTCTGAAGTAAAATAAATTTAAATCTTAATGTAAATAAAAAATTCAATATTGGACAAAAGAGAATTTTATGAATTGCCATAAAATACAATTAATTTTTATCAATAACTTTGCCGTGGGAAAAATTGTGTTACATTAAAAGTGTTAGAGAGAACACTGTATATTGGACAAAAGATAATCTTATTTGAATTGCCATAAAATACAATTAATTCCTTATGGATAATTTGGTATAGAAATTTGAAAAAAAGTAATTGTTTGTTAATTGAAAAGTTTTATAGAACACTCCAAATGGAGTTTTGAAAGCACGGGAAGGTAAGGGAATAGTGGTGTTTACACCGACACTCGACAGAAGGAGTGAAATGGAACGAAGACATGCAGCCTGATGCGAGTTCCCCGTCAGTTATATATTTCTGAGTATTTTAAATAACGTAAAGTGTATAATAAAGCTCGGTATATATGTGTAAAGAAAGTTGTGGAAATGAATTTTTTGAGTAGAAACTGAGTAAATATCATGACCAAAGTAAATATATGATAAAAACATCATGAAATCTCTTTAGATGAGAACAAATTAGGATAAAGACTCCCAACAGATCAGAAGAGGGATTCCAAAGTGGAATCGAATGCCTTTATTTTAAACGAATAAATGAATCTCGCTGCTTTTTTAAAAAAAATTATGAGAACTATATCTGTTAATACTACAACTATTGAGTTTTCTGTGAATTTCAGACTTTTTGCATGTGAGAATTGATTTATATTAGACTTTGTTAGAAATAATGGTCTGCGAAGATTATTGAAACAAAAAAATATCTTTTTTTAACTAAAGGAGAAAAAAGAAGACTTGGTAAATGTTGCCTTAGAATTGAACGAAACTCTTCTACTTGATAGTAGAGTAATTGATCTAAGCAATATCATAACGAAATTGGAAAATTATGAAGAAAGTTTTGTAAAAAGTTTATTAGATGTGATTATTAAAGAGAAACTAGTAGTGTTGGCGCCTTCGAACGTAATTGGCAACTTCAGGGTCGCCAGAATAAACATATCTAGCGCGCCATTTAATTATTAGGACAGAACGCTGATGCAACTGATTGAATTAACATGAAAGGCATGATGCTTTGGGCAGAGCGCTTTAAAACGATATTTCTTCTTTAACCCTGTAAATAGTCTTTAAATGTTTGTGTGGGAGAGTGTAGTGCTGTGAAGTTATGTTTAGTCACCAATAAACTTATTCGTATACCAAGGGCTCTTCATTTATCAGATAGAACATTAAAACCAACGTTACAGTCCTCTTGCTCTCCTTTGAATTCTCGAAGATTCAAGTAGACAAGAAAAATCAGAAAAAAGTTAAAACCGAACTTAACTCAGAAAAATTGCACTTACGAAATGCAAACACCGAAAAACTGAATCCGATCATTCAAATGGTGATTCACGGGATATGCTCTATTTAATGTAAAAATTTAAATCGAAAATGGAAACAAATTATTCTTTTTAATTCTTTTTGAAAAACAAGTGTGATTAATTTTTTTAGAAGAAGATAAATATGTATTCAATTTATTAGGATTATTGCAGTATGAAATAACAAAATTAATTGCTCAAAAACCATAAGAGAAATTGAACGATTTTCATCACGTAAAGACATTGATACTCAAAAGATTCAAATTAAATCCTGAATTCTTTCGGCAATATTTTTTAATCAGTATCGCACTTCAAAAATTACTTGGAAGGATTTTGTTTATGAACTTCATTTAATGAACATATGAACGTATTTTGAGGAATGGTAAAGAAGTTTTGAACTAAATGACTTTGAAAAATTAAAAGATTTAATTGTTACCAAACAGGCGAAAAAAGGTATTTCCACAAGAAC
>BMAV01002984.1:76711-93604 GCA_019973955.1 Trichonephila inaurata madagascariensis
TGTTGATGCTTTATTATCGTCGAATGCTCGCTGCGATTTAAAAAAATATCTATAATTTTGTTTTAATCCACTGCTGTAAATACTTAATACCGTGAATTACAATTAACGCGTGAATTATGAAATGTACATTCAAGAGAGATTCGGTAGCTAATCTCGATTCGGCCAAGATTGACTAGAATTGTACGAGGTACAGCATTTTTACATGTTTTGTGCAGACGTCTGTTAGGTTGCCTAGACTCACATGAACGTTCGCGAGAATGCCAGATGTAATGGATATGATAAAGAGCAACATAGATTAGGCTATTTTTTATAATGATATTTGTACTTTTAGAAAAAAAAATGGATCTTGAAGGAAATAAATCTTTAATTAAATATTATTTCTCAATCTGTTTCAATTTAAAAATTAGAGAAAGAAAAAGAAAAATTAACCTATTACTTAAAAGTAATTTACTTAAAATATACGTTACTTAAGAGTAACATATATAAAAAATTTAATACTTATCTTAATACTGAATTAAGAACAAGTTTAATAAGTATTAGCGACTTCCATGGGCTTGTCTTGCAGAGCAAAGTTTTTTAGAAATTGACCCTCTGAATTCTTTTTCTATATTTAGCTGATATCTATATTTTGTCTTTTAAGCAGCCACCGCATTTTGCAATATGTTCCAATTTAAAAATTAGAGAAAGAAAAAATAACATAATAATTATCCTATTAATTAATTTTTTTTTGCTTAAAAGTAACATATACAAAATTTAATACTTATGTTATTAATTTGTACGGTTTATAATTAAGATCGTGTATTGTAGCTTTAGCGTCAAAGTGCATTATTATTGCATTCAGTAACTTATTAATGTATAAGGGGGGCGCGATAAAAATTGTGATTGAAAAGGGGGGCTTCAGTATTGAAAGTTTGAGAAGCACTGGGCTAGATGCTTATGAAAATGTGAGAAAAGAAAAAATGTTACCATTCTCTACAATATAGTAAATAAAATAACAAGAATTGTGATTCTCGAAATTCCATAAGTCCTGAATTTATGCCGAAAATAAAGAGACAGCACAATCTTGAAAAATGCTTTAGTAACCTTCTCACAAATCAATTCTATTTCATTGATAATAATAGAAGAAACCACAAAAGTACGAACTTTATGCGAGAGAACTTAAATGTTATAGTTTTGTTTAAAGTTCGTTCCTTATCTTGCACATGATTATCCTAAACTCAAAATTATACCAACTGATGTGAAATGTAAGGCCAAGAATCATTCAAAGAAACATTTCAAAACATTTCAGGCAAAATAATCAGAGTAGATAAACTCTGAATCAGAAGAAACCGGTGTAACATTACCTTCAGCGTTTTTAAAAGAAGTATTCATAAGTAATTACGATCAGAGAATTATGAGTTTAATTGATACCGGAAGTTTTTTAACTCTTTTGAAACATCTGTTGTAGTGGAAATAAATTTGATGGTTCAACCAGATAGACGGAGGTTATTTGAAATTGGAAATTCTATAAGTCCTTCTGCGGCGACAGTAGCTAAATCTAAAGTAATATTGAAATTAGACAAACTGGAAATGTGATAGAGGATGAGCTTATAGTAAATGATTCAATCCGATCGTATTACCTAATTATAAGAAAAGAGTTAGAAAAGAAAATATTACAAGCGGCAAAATTGGTGAATCGTTTATGATACGGAAATTAGGTGAAATTCCATTTGCTCAGCTGAAAAGTGAAAAAAAGAGAGTGGCTTTGTCGTGAACACGGCCGTGTTTTGTACGTGAAGACGTCGCGGAACGGGAAATATTTTTTTATAAAAAATGTTATTATTTATGAATATCATAATCATATTTGAATACTAAGAAGTCCTCGGTTATCCATGATTTGCCTTAAAAGGGGAATTATTTCCTTTCAACTTATAACTTTATTAATTATAAGTCTGTGATACGAAAAGTACGACATAAATGGCATACAGGATACATCGAGATTTCTGGTAAATTTTAAATCAATATAGGTATTACCTCAAGTTGTTCGAGAAGTTTCAATGTAAGACGAATTGAACTCGCTGAGCATGAAGACGGACAATGAGCGATCTTGTGAGATATTAACATTAAAGCCTCCGACTATCATAATTGGTGTAGTAAGATCAGGATTGTAATCGGGTTTAATTTTAGCTATGTTTTGGAATATTTTAATAGCGATCGTAACATAAATATTTAATTTTTTCTAACGCTGTATTCGGATGGATGTACACACATTCGAATAGGAATTTGAAGATGCCATTATAACATTTACGTTTACTAAGCAGACATCACCAGCCTTTGCGACTTTCATTCCTAAACAAATATCGGAAATGTGTCAATGTTAACTCTATTATAATCAGTGAAGCTATTGTGTATCATGTTCTTTTTAATGTTAACATTGAGCGGCTTATCATCGTCCAATTGACGCGGTAGCTGCTGCACCTGTGTGTCCCCATGTACGGGTACATTAATTGCGTCGCAACCGACGTATCGACATGAATGACAGTAGCGGCGATACTAGACGTGCACAAATCAAATGTAATGCGGCAACCCGCATTGCTTAGGTGGATACGCAAATCTGCTCGAAAGTGACAAAGTGGACACTTTGTCCGAGTCCAGTGAGTTTTTACACGTAGTGCACAGTTTAAAGTCAGCCATTAGCTCTTCAGGGAAGGTATTATTAAGCAGCGGTAAGTGTGTTTTTCTTTTACTGGCTTCAATGAGCGCAGAAACAATAGACGATCCCACACATCACACTTACGTCCGAATGGATTGCTGACAAACGTCGTAGTAAGACGTTCACTAGCTGCTGTCTAATGTATCTTTATAAAAGACGACCGTACACAACCACTGCCAAAACAGTCCGGTGTCAATATAGAAAAGATTTCATTGTGCACTTGCATAATTTCAAGTGAGCCAGTGGCAGATGTACTGGCACCGTCGTTGATCCGCTTGGTCACATTCATTCTTTTACGTTCCCGACATTGCTTGATTCGATATTATGCTTTTTTAGTAGTACCACTCGATTGCTCTTGAGAAGCCATTTCTGAATGTATATGATTTCTGAATTTGGACTTGGCTTTTTGACGTGTATAGGCCAACATTATATGTTTTTGATAATACTTTTTTTTTTATTTTAACACATTAGTATATTCATTGTCACTATTTTACATTAATATTTTATATATAAACGATAGATTTTGATAAGAGCTAACGATTGAAACTAAAATGAGCGTCGCAGCTTTTCCGGGTCAAAAGTTATACTAAATAAAAATCTCGATAAACAGAAAATTTACCTCAAAATGCCCTCCCCCAAAGTGTGTGATGAGTCACAGTCCTTACTTAGCGTAATAAATTCTTTGATCTTTTAGCTATTCAGTAGTGCAATTGAATTTTGGATAGAGATAATAGATATGTAGCTACAACTCCAAAGTGTATCCCCCCCCCGATTGCGTTACCATTCATTCTTTTGAATTGCCTCCCAATGGAAGCAATTTTAATGACGTATGCACGTCAAAAAATAAACTAGCTGAGCTAAAAACTAATACTGTGTGTACTGTCTCAAATAAAAAATATATCTATCACTTGATAAAATGAATTTCGATAGAAGAAAGTGTCGAAGTTCAACAAGTGAACCAAGAAAAATTGCCCTGAGGTGTGAACAAAACCCTTCAGGTCAACCAATCAATAATTAAAAATATAGAGGTCCTTCGATGGTGACACAAACGACACTTGCAGAGTGACTCAACTAAGAGAAGAGGAGAAACGGAATTCTAGTCCGACCTTTACGCACATATTCAACTAAAGCTTTGTAGGAATTATTCAGTTCTGACGAGACAAAGACGAGAATCCCCATGATGATAACCTGTGACCAGACCCTATTGAAACATCGTCGGAGAGCAATGAGAAGGGACTAACAGATGAACGATGAGAGACCCTTTCCTTTGTGCATTTGTTTCTTTTATCCAAGGACTGAGAGAGCGTGAAATTTACGAGATAAACTATGAAATTTACATTCTGACAGAATATTACTTTTCTTTTGTTATTTTAGAAATATAATGTGTGTGTTAACTATGACATCAATTTAGAATTTCTTAAAAATATTTCTACACTATATTTGATATTTGTATCACTTTTTTGATTTAGTGCACTTCGTGCGATTCATTTTGTATATTTTTATATGTATTTAAGTGATCAATTATTAAGTTTGGTCTAAAATTGTACAGGTATAACTTTTAATGATTATTTCTGGTAACAATTATATGTTCAAATATTAAGTCGCTTGTTGTGTCAGGAAGGGTCGAGTGTTAGGGTGCAACTGTAGAGGGTGCTTTAAAAGCTCGGGAATGTAATGTTGTAGTGATGTTTACAACCTCACTCGAAAGAAACAGTAAAAGATAATAAAGACATGTAGCTTCCTGTTAGTTTCCCATGAATTATATAATTCTGAGTATTTTAAATAACGTCAAGTGTATTATAATGACATGTATATAATTGCAAAGGAAGTTGTGGTAGTGAATGATTTGAGTAGTGACTGTGAGTAGACAGCCTGATCAAAGTAAGTATAAAATAAAATAAATATGAAATCTCTACATATGAGAACAGAGTTGAAACCAGTCATCAACAACAAAAAAAAGAAATATTATAATAAGTAGTATTAACAAATATTATTATAAAGAAGTATTACTGATGTGATTTTCAGAAAAAAATATACTTATTCCTCGTTTTTTATTTTTTTTCCCGTAGATACATTATTTTTTAAGAAAACTAAGTGTATTGTAAAAACACAAAGAAAACAGCAAGTGAAAAGAAAATAATAGTAATAAACTAAACACATATAATTGTACTGCATAAAAAATGAAAAATATCTAATTATCAGTTCAAAATCTGTCTCCTTATCAAAATAGTAGATGAAGAAGAGCAAATTGTTTTAACGTGTGAATCTCTTTAAAGCATTTCTCATCAAGCGTAACTGAATTTAAATCATGACTGAAGCTTTTTAAAAATCGAGTTATATTCTTTGTTCGCATGTTTACATCCATCCTTCTCTCAGCTTATAATAATATTTTTGAGGTTTTTCTTTTCAATAACTCTGAGAATCAATTTATGGAGAATGATTCGAGGATCCTTATAATCTATAGGTATATTTGTAGAATATATCGGTGGATTATAAGGTCATCAATTCCTAAATGAGGATGAAATTATAGAGGTGTCCTAGAGACTCCTGATCAGGAACAACAAAGTTATAAAGACGAAAATCTTGATCTAAATGCAGATTGAACCAGATAAGGTCTAAAATTAGTCATTAAAATGGGTTATCAATTTGTCAAACATAATTGTAACGAGGAAATAGCTGGTAAGTTTCAACCTGACCTATGTCCTCTTACAGAGAAATACATAATGACCTCCTAAGCGAAACATAAACACAATGAGCAATTACCGAATTTGATATGAAACCACTGAAACATCGGCATCACAGGAGGCTATTTCTAACCTTGTTGAAGATATTAAAGAAATAATTTCACCAGTGGAGTTCTATAACCATAACCAAGGCTTTTCTAGTGAAGGCATTAATTAATATTAGTCTTTCTCAAAAGTATGCATTCACTCTAAGAAAATGATAACGAATGAAATATTTCTTATATAATAATATTTGTAATTAATATATTTGTGCTTAAGATTCAGTGATCATTTCTCTTCCTTTTTAAATGGAAATTAACTTTGTATAATAAATATAGAATCTTTATGAAATACAATGTTTGAGATGATAACATGAAAACTCATGGTTTATTGTATTATGTTCTCAAATTATTTAAGATTAGAACCAATCGGGAACTTGTATATCGTGTGAAAACGAATAAGGTGTACTGTGATATTATATAGATCATATACAAAATGTATTACTAAGGAAACATCCCGAGTGTTTGTTCCTTTATTTATATGACATTGGTATATATTATTCCTGTTATATTATATGACTTTGGTGGCTATTGCTTTCTATAAATATAGTGCGGGTTCCCCCACTAAAGGATCCGTCCTAAAGTTAACCAATTAATGATTTCCTTACGGCAGTTCTTCTCAAACTTGCAACATCTGCTACCCATTTTTCAATCGCAAATTTCATCGCCCCCCTCCCTCCATACAATTACAATATATTGAATGCAATAATAATATACTTTGACGATAAAACTGCAATGCGACTTTAGTTATAAACTGTAAAATTTATCAAGATAAGTATTAAATATTTAATATAATATCATACATGACAAGCCCTTCGAGCCACTGGTAAATATTAAACTTGTTTTTGACTTAGTATTGGTAAATTAATCATCAAGCATATAATGCAGTACTGGTACTTTTATAAGTGTAGTATACCATATTATAGTGTATAGATTCCAGTGCAAATGTGTATTTTATTAATAATCATGTCAGAATGTATTTTTCTTTTGCTTCCTTTAAGTAAATTAATACATTTTTTAAATAATCTTTTGTTTTCGACATGCTCCCTAGGGTCATCATGATCATCCTAGAAGAGTGCATCCCACATTTTGAGAAACGCTGCCCTATGATCATTTAGTTAGTCGTAGGAAATACGACTTAGTACCTAGAAAAGAACAATGTCGTTACTTAAGTTTGAGGGCAAGTTAAGCTTTGGTTCGAATTGGCAAAGAAGAAACCAACATAGCAATATCCGACTTCAAAGTTCACACCGCTAGGGGTAACAAGAAACCAATGACGGAATAATTATCTCGGCTACTTCCAACAGAAATCCTTCTACATGACGTATCTTCCTGTGAAGGAGTGCCATATTTGGCCTCTAAAAGAAACACGAAAAAGGGGAAACCACAGACTTGCTCAGGCTCGTCTAGTTCCTCTCTCGGACCTCCCTTTACGTCAAAGATCAGCCTATAATGACATCTGCTTGCCACGACACAAGGGCAAGCTTGAGAAATAGCATTGTGTATCAGTACAAATTTTAGAAATTGAGTATGCTATTTCATTAAATGATAATATTATTCTTAGTCAAAAAATGACCTATTTATTTTAGATTAATGAAATGGGTTCTTTTTTATCTGTATTCTTGTGCTTTATAATTTTTTTTATGTGTATGAATGACTTTATATAGTATTTAATCCTCATTCCAGATGTTCTACTCCAATAATAATTACAATTATGCATTTACGTCATTTCATTCTGCAATTATTATTTATAGAAAAGTGTTTTTTAAAATAATTAAAAAGGCTTCCAAAACATGATTTTAATTTTTGAAATTTGCACCAAAGACAGAATATAACCTTCATTTGAAATGATAAACGGAAATTAAACTTTCTTAATATTAAGAGTGATTTAGCATAAAACGAAAGTGAATAAATATTAAAGGATGAATCTAGATTCTCCATATCTAGATATATATTATAAATGCGAAAGTTTGTGAGGATGTTTGTCCGTCTTTCACGCAAAAACAACTGAATGGATTTTAATGAAACTTTACAGTAATATAGCTTATACATCAGAATGACGCATAAGCTATAACTTATAGATATTGTGTAAAGTGTCTAAAATATAACGAAATTTGTCAAGTAAGTAAGAAAAAATTTTGCCATCTGCAAGCATTTCTGGCGTGCGCTGCAAAAAAGCCCACGACAGTATATATCTATATTATATTTGTGAAGAAACACTTTTTGTTTTTGCTACGCAAGGTGCTCACTTCCAATTAATTCCTGTGATCAGCATAATCCCAATTTTTTTTTATTTCAGAATAAAACTAGGTTTTGAAGGGAGAGGTTGTTATAAATCTGTCTTTATTTGTGTGAATGTTTTTTTTTTATGATTTTTTATTTTAGCACATTTGGTAGTAAGAAATTGATCTTTTTTCAAAATAAATACTTTTATCGGTTCTGGTACTTATAGTAAGTAAACTTTCTCTTTCACACTACATCATTTGGACAAATTTTCAAAATTTGTTTGTGGTTAGTAGTTAATATTATAACGCTATAATTTTAATTGAATAGGCAGATATTGCATTTTTAAGTATAAAAATAATTATAACTATTGTACTGTATTTTTTGGAGTAAATGAATATTAACGTCGCACTGTTCAGCTACACGGACCACGTAATTTTGAACCATGGTCAAGTGACGTGGATGACACCTGAGCTGGAGCCCCTTCTCCTAACTACCACACCACACCAAATTAGAAGGAATATCCTACCAATACTTAACAGGAATATTCTTTGAAATCTACTCTTCCAAGATATATGGCAGCACAGGTTCTATGATGAGTATTTTAGCGGGGAAGGCGAATAGTTTTGTAGCAGAGATATTTCGTTTTCAGCTGATGGCGTTTTCAGCGCATTCCAAAGATTATTATTTTTGTCCCGAATAAATAGTTTATGTCAAGATTAAGTTTCTTATGTTTTTGTATGTTAATGAAGACCTTAGAAAACGATTTGACTATTTATTTTAAGTCAACGGTGTATATAATTAATTTTACAGTGGAATATCTTTAATTTATTATCTCTAACGAATTAAATTTCCCAAAGTGGAGTATTTTATTTATATATATCCCTTAATTTTCAATGTAGTGATCCAAAAAAAATTATTGTAGGAAAAAAACTGCATTAAATCATTATGCGGTATATAAAGTATTAACGTGCATCGCTCCCCTACACGGCGGGTCTTACAAAGCTCTAATAAAGCTCGAGCTATGAAAGTAGCTAGACATTTGCCAACTTGACTCTATTGTTAACATTTCGCTATGTTTTTCATTGAATCGCCATTATGATTTAAGAAACGGCGTTGCTTGCGAATATTACAATTTTAACATAAAATAAATACAACATAAAGTAATATTAATGTGTTACACTTTCATATATAAATTATTTACACTATTTTAAGCGTTCATTACACAAAACTTTTAACAATGTGTTAATTTTGTTGAGCAGAGATCAGCTTATGGAGGTATTTTCAAAAATTGACCCTAAAGAGTGTTTGTTACGGGGAGTTATAAATAAAAAAAAATCCTTATCTACTATTAGATCTACATACTTAATATTTAACAAAGGTGTGTTTTTTTTGTTCAGCTGAGATATGCAAAAAGCTTCTTTTTTTTGTTTAATTTGCAATTCACGTAAAATTAACTCATTAAAAACTTCTTTATCCTTCAATCTGTGTTGTTTAATTTTTCAGTTCACCCGTGCGAAGAACGGGTATACCAGCTAGTAAATATATAAAGGATAGAAGCAGATGTAAACAGCGAATATTTTACCGAATATTTCTAAACATTGAATAAACCTTCATTTATTTACTAGTGTGTCTCTTCTTGAAAATATAGCTACAACTATTAAAACAGATTAATATGCTGTTTCTCCATTGCTGTTTGTAAAAAAAAAATCAACACCATGAAGTAATCATCAGAATTAAATGAACTTTGCAGCAAATATCAATTGTAGGATTTACATAAAATAGTAAAGTTTCAGAGCCACCACGCATACGTGGCTTGCTCTGCGCCCTCTGAACTGATGCTGAAAGCGTATAAATAAAAAGCTGTAGCGGGACGTTGAAAATATTTAATGGTTATTTGATAATGGCGAACGTTTAGTGAGACCTAAGTGTGCCTCTACGACGAAATAAGGAGAATTACCAACAACTTACGGAGTTTGAACTGGGTAGGATTATCGGACTTCGAGAAGAAGGATTTTCCTATCGCGCTATAGGAGCTCGTGTGCAGCGGAAAGGTTCCACAGAATGATGCGAGTTTGGAAGCAGTGGACCGACTAGCTCCAAACAACTCGAAAATCTGGTAATGGATGACGGAAGGTGACGTCAGCACGCGACGATCGACAACTTCTCCGCATGGCGGTGAAAGACCATACAGCTTCCTCTTGGCCGTTGGCAACAAGTTGGTCTACTGCTACAGGTGTACAAAGGTCAACTTCGTCAATTAGTCGATGTCTGCTGCACCGTTTATTCTTCGAAAGGGTGCCTTTATACAGGATTCCCCTCACGGCAAACCATCAACGGCTACGTCTGCAATGTGGGCTCATGAGTACAAAGCCTGGTAAGCTGGTTAGCACCAAGTTGTCTTTTCAGTTAAATCACGCTTCAATTTGTGGAAACATGATAACCGCATTCGCGTTATCTGAATGCTGCCTTCCAGAGTGCGTTATCAAACGACATAGTTGTCTAACGCCCGGAGTTATGGTTTGGGGTGAGATTTCGTATCATAGACGATGCAATTTGCTATGAATTGAGGGTAATCTGAAAAGCGACAGTTATGTCCGTGAAGTGCTGCAGCTTGATGTCGTTTCCTTCCTTCAAGGCATTCCTGGAGTTGTCTTTCAGCAGGATAATGCACGGCCACATGTTGCAAAGACTGTGCGAGACTTATGTTCAGTCAAACATATGCAAATTCTTCCTTGGCTTGTGCTTATTAGCCGAATATATCGCCTATTGAGCACGTGTGGGATTTCGTTGGTCGGCGTCTTGCTCGCGATCCACGTCCTGCAGCTTCAAAAGACAAATATACAAGCTATGCGACGACTTACAAGCAATATGGAATTCTCTTTCACAAGCAGAGCTTCGAAATCTGTTTGACTCCCTGCCACGTCGTATAGCAGCACTTACTGCAGCGCGTGGTGGCTACACCAAATACTGATTTCGGAAATAATCTTTCTTGGCTTTGAAAATTTCGTCATTTATTTATACTAATACAAGTCGTTTGTACATTAAATTTCGTTTAATTCTGATGATTCCTTCATGGTGTTTCATTTTTTTTACAAACAGTAGTTGAAAATTATTTCCTATTTTTTTCTTTATTTACTTTGGTCGGATCAAATTTTTCTAAAGTGGATTGTAGCATTTAGTAATTGAAATCATTTTGAATATAATATTCTATTATCGAAATGAGAATAGTTCAGCTGATATTTATTCTCGTAAAATGTTCCATTAGTAATTAATAAATGCTTCACGTTCAGGTTTCCTTAGCCCATAATCGCATTTGCCAGATAAATTTAGTTTCATGTTATTTGTTAGAATGTACAAGCAGAAATTCTCATGTTTGTTTTACTTTTAACGTTGTGATGCGCATATAATTTTAAAAATTGTTAGAAAAAATTAAAACAACTAAGCCCTACAAGAGATAGTAATTAGTTTGTGAGTGAATATTAACGTCGCACTGTTCAGCTACACGAGGGACATTGTAATTTTGAACCATCGTCAAGTGACGAGGATGTTTGAGCTCTCGACAGATTTAACGCACATCCCTCCCCTTCACGACGGGTCTTTAGTGGTACTGGGCTCGAACTCGTGACATGTCTGTCGTGATTCATTTTTCCCCTCATACATTTTGCTGATTAATTATAATAAATAGTGCTAAAATCCTGTCTTTTGCTACATTTGCTCCCTGAAAGTACTAAAAGTCATTAGCGATCTAAAACTATACATGCTTGGATTTCAGAACTAACTCAGGAATATATTATAGAAATAGAAAGGGAAAATTTACATAATAATATTAATGTGTATAAATTAATGAATGTATTAAATGATATAGAAATAAATGATTCAAAACACCCCCGACTGTTGTGAATTGTAAATATTTAATTCAACTACACTAACTATACTATTATAAGTGTAATAATTCTCCATTTTGTATTATATGTAGATTAATATCATAATGATATAATTTTTTTTAAAAAAATTAATACCATAATTTATATAATATGTAAGTTTATATATAATAATTACGAAGTAATGTGAATATAAATTTAAATATTACTCAAAAAAATTTTCTTCAAAATTTAAGAAATGCACAATTGCACTGATAAATAATCTCTGTCTTAAAGTAACATAAATCAATCATGAAACCACTTTTTCTTTCCTTCTAATTGAAAGTTATAAGTTTAAATAATGTGTAAATCAGTAATAAATATACAGTGAACATTATTAGATTAATAATTTTAAAAGCAAACATAGAGCAATAAAGTGAAATTGTAATTTTATAAATAGATTAAATTTATTTTCAAAGTAAAACAAATTTTTTCGTGGAAATTTAAAATTTCTCTATTTTAAATATTGGTATGAGCTTTTTTTCGAATCCAGCTTACTTTAAAAAATTGCACATAACTTCATATTCTTATACGGAAAGTGGATTAAAATGCGTATGCATAGTCTCTGCCAATAAATAATCAATACCAAGAAAGAGTGACTAGAAAAGAAACAAATTTTAGAATTGACGCAATTGTACAAACCATATAAATGAGCCAAAATATGCAGATTTTTGCACTCGGTGAGTATGAAGCAAGGGAAATAAATGTGAGAGCGAAATATTTATCAGAATAATCTCTGTAACTTGTTGATGAAGGAAACAATCTTATAATCTAGCCATTCAAGAAATATCAGACGAATACTCAAGGAGTTAAATTATCGGACATGGAAGAAAAATTGATCCATTCATCGCATTACACAAGCGTCATCCCCCTCGCCGTCTACGAAAGTACGTTAGCTAAGGTGAAATTGGCATGAATAGAAATAAACAGTTCGAGGGGTGGCTTGTGGTCAGCAAGTAGTCAGCATGCGTTGACAGACGCACAAGCAAGCAATTGCTTAAGCTCTTAATCTTCCCTTCCATCATGTAGCTGCAACATGTTCAAGACGTCCTGTTTTTTCTTGTTTTGACTGCAGTCATTTAAATTCGGCCCTTCCACTGCTCACGCGCGTAAAGCACCAGTTAACAATAAACTGTCATGGATCCAAAAACACTCACACTTTCGCTTAGAGTGGTATCGGCATATACCTAAGTGAGTGATGAAATGGATACAGCAGTCTTCTTCTTTGACAAGTTACACGTCTGTTTCAGCAATTGGAGAAGCTACATACAAATCTTTGGCATATTGGTTTATTGCCACAATATTTTCGTTAATCAGTCAAGAAGTTATAGCTTTTATGATGGACTAAGACCTTGTAACGATACACAACACCACAGTGACTAACCGTAACTTGTGAGAACATTGTTCCCTATGAATAGTTATTGTATGCTCATTTAATGTCATAAAGATGGCCTAAAGATGTGTGAAAGACGCATGAAGTCTATCCGTTTTCAGGGCACACCTGATGTCAGTTACTAAAAGGAAATCATCCGACCGAAATCCTTTGCTAGCATAAGTCAAGCATGTAGATGTTTTCATGGTCATCTATTTCCCCTGATCTTTCCCCTAATCCAATAACTATGGAACTTAATAGTTTGGCGTTTATGTGCATTGTCACTCCTATTTCACAAGATAAAATATGACTAAATGGTTCAAATCGGCAGGTCCTTTTTTTCTTCAAGCTACAACTTGCATATTCGGCGGCTGTGTTACTCGACGCTCAGCTCTCTAAACCGCCACACGATGGATTTTTCTCTACTTTGAAAATAATGTTATCACTTTTTATTTTTAATCGTTCTTACGAAATCACCCTTTATTGATTGATATTGTCTGTTTTTGGCTGTCGATCATCATTTTATACACATGCATTCATATTGTGTTATCATTGTCACGTTGTGTATTGAAAATATTATTTTAAATACATATGATGACTTTAAAATATTTAAAGTGAATTATTTTTTGTGCTCTCTTTTAAAAGGAGGAATTCTACGAGGGAACAAGTACTTATCAATGCCCCATTCTAAAATAACTATAGGGTTATTATTCACTAAGGATTAATGAGCTGATTCAAAATCAAAAATCAACTTAAATACTACGCATGTCTCAATTTGATTCATCAAATGTGTACCGTAAGAATATCATTTTACACTTTCATGAGATTAATTTAAAATTTCTTTAATGAAAAGAAAGGTACATATATAATTTAAAGTACATTTTCGTACTACCCAAATGGAAAAACTCTATTAACTTCATGTGGTTCATTTTTATTGATTTAAAAACGTTTGTCCGTGAGTGAGTATTTATTCACTTCGTAGTATGACAACACGAGAATTATTAGCTATGGACATCGTAATTTTGAACCACGGTGAAGGGATGAAGACGACACTTGATCTATAACTTCTTAAATCCTAACTTTCAAATCACACCAACGTGAGGAATTTGAGCCACGACAGATTTAACTTGCATCAGCCAGGCTCTTTAAATGGGGGGACTTTAGTGGTACTAGAGCTCGAATTCATGACATGCTGGTCTAGTTTTAGACTATAACCACTAGGCGTATAGTAATAAAACTAACGATTGTGGTTCTAATGAGTGTCCAGTTGAAAGTATTATGTTTAAATTTTATTACGATTAAAGATGAGTTTTAATTAAATGGTAAGTCATTGTTCAAGAGAGAAATAATTTACAAAGTGATTTTTTTCACATGCTGCAGCTATTGTTTTAAGCCACCTGCTTTTATTAGGTTAGCAGTTAGGATTAAATGCTCTCCGGGAAATTTGATTACGAGATATTGATTGGAGCACGGAATGGTGGGAAAACCTCAATGAAAATTAAATTAAATGGTACTTGAAAATCAAATGTTTGAAAGATCTTACTGTAACGAGTAGTTATTTTGCTGCATGCAAAAATGTGTATGATTACAAGTGGGAAATGATTATTTACATCACCAATAACCTATTGTGTGCTGTTGCTTATTATCAAGACCTAAAGGATGATACTGAAGAAGTGACTAGATTTATAATTTTGGAAAGAGTATCTCCTCTCTAATATATAGTTGACATTGTAAAGAATGTGGAGATAATACCTGCACTAATAAGTGAAGCAGTTGGGAAATACTTTGGTTTATTTTTGCATGATTTCGCGCGCGTGCGCGTTCCAAAAATTTGATTCAGGAAAGTGTTCTTCGTTTCATAAAATGTTGAGCAAAATGGCGGACACGTAAGTTACGTTAAGGACTTATAAGTTAAGTAACGTTACAGTGTTGACACGTAATCGGCGGCCGCGGTAGCCGAGTGTTATAGGTATCGGACCATGGCTTGCCTTGGAACGAGTTCGAGTCCAGTACCACTAAAAGACCCGCCGTGTAGGGAACGATGCACGTTAAATCTGTCGAGAGCTGAAACGTCCTCCCGTTGGTGTGGTGTGGTAGTTAGGAGAGGGGGGTACCAGCTCAGGTGTAGTCCACGTCACTTGACCATGGTTCAAAATTACGTGGTCCGTCGCCAAAGGCCCTCGTGCAGCTGAACAGTGCGACGTTAATATTCAATCAATCAATCAGACACGTAATCGGATAACAGAAATTAGGAAAACTTGGATTCTTATCCAGTGCATCCAGCTTTTGACCATTTATAACAGGTTAAATTACGGAGGTCTGATCCAGTCTGAATGTGTATGGAGCAGATACTTTGAAACCACATTCTGCTAATTGTTGAATTCTCGTTGTAGAGTGAGACTAAAAGTTGTTGAGTGAAAAAAGTGAAATTTCTGGTTTCTCTATAATGACATAATGAGTTACAGTGAATGGATAGGTCATCTACTATTCAAATATTAAGTTTAGCAGAAACTATATTTAGGGTTGTAGCCCAGTGTCTTCAGTTTACACTTAACTTTCAAAAATTATCCCTTGTGCAAACTAGGCCCCTTAACACTGTAAAGCTGAATCAAACTCATTTCTTCATTGTTGCACGTGAGCATCAAGAAGTGCGGCTCGAAGAAATTCAAATTTTGGAAAAGAAAGGTCGAGGGAATACTCAAAGTAAATTCATAATAACTGAATCTATTTATAGATAACGGAAGGACCTTGAGAGTTTATGGAATACTTAAGAACTCGAATTTACCTAAAAATGCAAAACATCTACCTACTATTCGTATAAGTTATACATTGAATTATTTAACTTATCGTGAGGCATTATCAGCAAAAATAGTTTCATAGAGTGGTTGAAAATCGATACTTTCTGTTCTAAAAATGCAATATCAGATCATAAATATTCGAAAGATTGTTCGAACAATCTCACAAGAAAATGAATCACCTGTTTTAGATGTAAATTAAGTTCTGTCAGCAACTGATGTGAGATTCTGCCAGACTGTTTCAAGTGAGTCCTAAGCTGTACAAGCATTTAAAACATGCTTTTGTTCCTTTATAGAACAAACTTTTATTTAACTTTCACTGTAAATTGTTCGGGTGGAATCCTGCAACTCAATTTTGAAGCTGGTGTCTTTAACCGATTGAGCTGAAACTTCGTATTCACGTTTTGTGTTTGGATGACAAAGTATGTTTTTTTTTTGAGCATTTATATTCCGATGTCGCAATTAGCTAAAAAGATATGAATTAAAGTAATTTGTTCGGAGGGAATCTTGCAACATATATATAATTTTCAAGCTGATGTCTTCAACCGATTGAGCTGAAATTTTGTATACACGTTTAGTTAAGATCACAATGCATGTTTTGACCATTTATATTCCGATATTGCAGTTTGTTAAAAATATATTAAATAAAACCCTTTTACCCCTGTTATATTTTTATTCTGCCGAGCAGCTTATCGAATTGAGCTTAAAAAAGTTCAGATTTTTCGATCTTTTTAAAAACTCTTCTTGTTCTTTCTGTCAAACTGAGACAAAAAAATAATTATTTAATCGGAAAGATCATTTATTTCCTCACAATACGGTATGTATATATTTTTAAAAAATTATATTTTCTATTTTTTTACGATTTTTTCTAAAATGAGTCAAAATCGATGCGTTTTCATGAAAATGATTTCCAAATCGTTCCGTATGATTTTTTATTTCGTGTTAATTAATCAATATTCTGTAGTAAAAAATTTCAAGCTTTTCTCTTTTAGAATCAGTCATTTAAAAAATAAAATGCCGAAAACTTTTTTTTTTATGATTTTTCAAATGTACTCAAATTTTTAATAAAACATTTAAAAACTTCGTCATTTTTAAAGATAATCACA
>BMAV01002984.1:107641-132682 GCA_019973955.1 Trichonephila inaurata madagascariensis
GGAATATAAATAATGAAAAAACATGCATTGTCATCCAAACTATACGTCTATACAAAATTTCAGCCCAATCGGTTGAAGGCATCAGCTTCAAAATTGAGCTGCAAGATTCCACCCGAAAAAATTACTTTAATTAATATATTTTTAACTAATTGCGATATTGGAATATAAATGAACAAATATGCATTACCATCCAAACTAAATGTGTATACAAAATTTCAGCTCAATCAGTTGAAGACATGAGCTTCAAAATTGAGCTGCAAGATTCCACCCGAACATTTTACATTGCAAGTTAAATAAAAGCTTGTAAAAAGAGCGTTCTCAAGCAAAATAGTGCAAAGACAATTCAGTAGAAATTTGACACATGCGTATATTAGAGGCTGACATCAGAATTGACGTGAATGCAAGTAAAGTGAGTGGAGAGTAAACGATCACATACACTACAAGGCACTATAAAAAAAGGTGCATATCCAAAGGTTCACTACAAGTCGAAGTGTGATCATATGCGCAATATGGCTAAAAAGAAAACATTATGCAGTCACAGTTAGTAGAATGATTGGAATGTTTGACGAAAGAGTTATGTTAACAAGTATTGAAATTATCGTGTGGACGAGAGGTAACATATAGTAGACAATATTGTTCACATTCTACAATCAATCACTGGGTGATATATGTGTTGACTTTCTCTGGACGTGTGGACTCTCATACTTCGTTTAAATGATGTGTTATTCTTGAGCAATACAGAACGCTGATTATAACTGAGAACATGCCATCTAGAACATCGTTTACAGTAACAAAAGAAGCACACAGAGAAGTCATTTCATCAACTGAATGCCATATTTTTACTGAGGAGTAAATGTGACATTTTACTCAGTTTGACAAATGATTATCGATGCATGAAGTTATAAAGGGAAACAAAACACACTTTTTATCCCACTAACATTAAGAAAAGAGTTCATTGAGGTGACACCGCAAACACCATAAATTTTGAAATGATGGAATACATTAGAATCAATAAACATTCTTAATATAGCTCGATAAAATTTCATAGCGAAAATTTATCAAACACAAACATTAGGCAAAAAATGAGTGTTTTCAGGGCTTTTTGACATTACTGTATATTTTTTAATGAATGAAAAAAAATTACGATTTACATAACGAAAATCTAAAATAAGTAATGCTGTTTAAGTTAATTAAAGTTCCATTCCATTTGTGGAAATTTGCACAATTACAACGAATTTAGTAAATAATATAATAAATCACATTACGTAAAATATTATATGATTATTGAGTTTAACATATTCATCAAATTAATTAAAAAACGGATCAATTGGGCAAACAAACACTAATAAAATTTTCACAAATAAATAATTTTTTTTTTATTTAATAGAAAATAAAATTCTGTGTTAACTTAATTAATATGATTTTTTTAATTTTACTATTAATTGTCTCTAGTAAGTAAACAATTAGAAGATAGATTAAATTAATTTATTTTAAACTTATGACTAAAAAAACAGTTAATCAGTCATTAATCAACTTAATGTTCTTTCTTTTTCTTAGATAAAAAATTCTGTTTAGATAAATATTCCTTGTTCAACAAAGAGAAATACCACTTCTCGAACAAGTATATATATATACAAAACCATGCAGCTCCGTAGTTCCATGTTCCGCAGCAATAACTTATTTCTTCGAATTTTCACATTCGAAAACTGGAATGTATGCTAAACTAAAACACATCTAAAGGAAATATTAGCAACATAAAGTCTGCCAAGAGGCTTAATTTGATTGCTCAACTTAGCCGTTGTTTGCCAAAACAGTCATTACTCCTTTGTCAGTCAAGCTTTAATGCCAACCTAAACTGTAATTTAGAAACTTGACAGCAACTTGTTGAGAGTGCTTTGTGCTGTATTAATTAACCACTAAGTCTCGCCTTTCTTGACGAAAAATAATGAAGATAAGTGAACAGAAAGTATTATTAAGAACTGTGTTTTTGCTATTGTACTTTTAGTGACGGTCTAAGGCTTAAAAATAATTAAAGAAATTGATTTTTTCAAGAATTATCTCAATGTTAAGTGATTATAGTGGCATATTTTTTTTAATTAACAACTGTAGAATGTTAAAGAGAATTTCAAGAAATACTTGAGCAAGAATTCCCTATTCAATTCACTTTCAAGTATTATAATCTGAATTCTAGATTGAGTTTGTATATATATATATATCCCTTTTTACACACACACAGATATAGATGTAAGCCTGTGCGTGTACATAAGATTTCATATTCTTTACACAATAGTAATATATATTATAATAAGAAATTTTTCTGAAGTAATGAATACCTTAAGAAAATAATGCAAGTTTTAGTATTTAAATAATTTATGTCTCTCAAGTAGTGTATATATTAAATATTACAGATATCTGTATATTTATGTCTCTCTTTATATACATACACACACACATATATATACAGTGAAGCCCCACTGAATTATGGATACCTACCTAGTAACGAGTTGAGTCTCCTTTGGCCTTGACAGCGTCTGCACACGCCAAGGCATAGATTCATCAAATTTCTGGAAACTTTCCACGGGAATGGCATGCCAATTATATTGGCTAAATGTGTCCATAACTCAATAAGGTTCATTGGTGCTTTGGGATGGCTTTTCAAGCCTTGTTCCAAAACAAAACAAAGATGCTTAGTAGTACGATTGAAGTCTGGGCTTCTGGGTGGCCAATTTATGACAGAAAAGCCAGATTATAGCTCATCAGACCAGCCAGTAGCCAACCGGAACTTATGAGATGTACAGTTGTCTTGCTGGAAAACTCCATTACCGTTCGGATAACAGAACAGCATAAACGGATGGATCACCCAGAAACTCTACATAACAAATTGCATTGAAAGAGATTGGTATGCGCACGAAAGATACCAAACAGGGCCACGAAAAACACACAGACCATGACTGAGACATCGTGCCCTTGTACAGTTCCAACATAACATGCTGGATCCACGGCTTCATGAGCCTGACGAGATATTTTCAGCATCCCGTAGGCGCTAAGTAGTTGGAATCGAGACTCATTAATTCATGCTATTCGTCTCCAGTCATCTACACTCCAGTCTCTGTGCTTTCTTGCCCAGGCAAGACGTGCTGCCCGAGTGCGTGCATTTAGCAATGTTACTTTCAAAGGCCGACGGCTCCTGAACCCCATACGATAAAGCGAGCGTTACACAGCCCGCTTATTGACTTTACGACTGGCACCGCCATTCAACTGGGTGGTAATTTGAGCTAATGTTTGGCTTCGCTCGATAGGTACAACACGCCTGAGCCGTCTCTCACCATGCACAATCAAGGTTAATTGTCCCTTGCAGTTTGTCCCATTCTAGTTATTTTGTCCACTATCCTGAATTCTTGGTATACTCTTACCACTGTCGACCTCAAAAATTTTAGCTGTCTGACGATTTCATAAATTGAATGGCCCATGCATCGCGCACCTACCACTTGTACGCGATCGAAGGTGTTTGAATTAGGCAGTTTCCCCATGCTTCCAACAACTTATTCAGAGAACAGCCATAGTACGCGCTATATATGCAGTTAACACATTGCCCTCTCTTGCGCATAAATGATGCGCAGTGCTACACAATTTGCATAGTCCTTGCTATCCCTAATTCAGTGGCACTTCAGTGTATATGTATACACATATATTAAATGAATAAAATAAGTAATTCAATAAAATATCCTACTAAACAATGATTGGAGAACAGAACTTATAAGATTCTGAACTATGAAGCAATTAAAAAAGTAAAAAAAAGAGAGTCATTGGACTAAAATGGATAACTATTACTATTTCGAAAGCTGTCACTGATTTAAGACAGAGCAATAGGGTTAAGAAATACTTTGTTGGAACCATCCTTCTCCTTCATCAGAAATTTTCGTCATAATAGAAAAACAGAGCCCCATTGAAAATTAGATCTATATTTACACGTGGGTGAAACACAATACAATAAAAATAAAGAGAAGGGATGAGTATTGAAAATAGGGTTTCCCACAAGAGAGATGTTTGCAAAAGCACACACAAGTTTCAAAAATAATTAAAACAAGAACAAAAAAAAAAAAAAAAGAACGTAACTATATTTGTATTAACCAATAGATTTCTAAGACTATAAGTGCACTACTATAATCTCAAGGTGCAATATGACGTGTTAGATGCAAAGAGAATTAAAAAACAGAGGTACCACCCAGATAGTTTTTTGTAACTAAACAAAGCTTAAGGTAGATTAAACATAAAGGCTAAAATAAATTTGAAATAATTTCATAATGAACTTATCTGGATACTTGCAATCAAGGCAATATTGACAGAACCGTTTGTAATTATTATGTTTTAATTCATTATAAGAAACTAAATAATTATTCATTTTTATGGATTTTAGAATAATATTTATAAGAACAAAATATGTGCATGCATGTTGCTACACTAGGATGATATTTTTTTAATGTTAAATTCAAAAGAGACTGTTTTATCAAAAATATTTCTTATTAACAAATTATTATTAACGTTTAACTGATGAGATCCAAATAGTTTGCTGACTCATTATTGTAATTGGTTTTCAATAAGTTAAAATATTTTGGATATTAATTAAAACTGGAAACAATCAAATTTTTATTCCTAAAAATTATTTAAAAATAATTAAATTGAATTAATTGTTTTCAAATTTACGTTATTTCACTAGTGAATTATTGCAACAATGTGTCTATGAATTATTATAATCAATCTCAAAATTACCGGAATATTATCGCAATATAAAAGAATATAAAATATTTCATTTATCTTTCATAAGGGAAAAATTTTTATTCTGAATCTGACACACAACACTCCACAATTTAGATCTTTTTAATCTACGAAATCTACAGAAAGTTCTGCGGGCATCTGGTTTCTATGAACTCTTAATCCCGTATGTGGTATAAAGTCTGTTGGATGACGATGACGATCTGACGAAGTTGAATTATCCTGCTGATGGTGAACTGCATGGCTATTGGACAAGCGGTGGTGGAGCAGTGGGCAGGGCTTCAAGGCTTGGAACTTGGTTTCTGAGATGTTTTTCAGGACCATGGAATCTATCAGAGAGAGTGTCTTTCTGTTAGCTGTTGAGAAGTGAGAATAATGACTGCCCAGGGGGAAGGGGAAAAGTGGTCTGTTGTGACGCGATGTCCAGCAGGGGTGAAAAACTAAAAAGGTCGAGAGAGTTTAAAATGAGAAAATAATGAAATATAAAGGCACGATTAAATGAATAAAAATGACTAAAAATTAGAAGTATTATTTACGTTAAAAATAAGATTTAAATTAAACGTTAGGGTGTATTATAAGAGTCCAGAAGAATTCTTCTGTGTCACTTCCTCTTAATGTGAGCAGTATAATTTTCAAGATTTCGCATATTAATATTTTCAGAACCACTTACAGAGTTAAAGAAATCAACTGAAAGATTTTGAATAAAGAGATTTTGATTGCTTTACGAAAGTCGTCAATTCTCATGTACCTGCAGGCCCCGATGATTGTTCAGATTAAAGGATTTTGAAGTACTACAAGTATTTTAATGTTACATACAGCAGCATAACCTCATACTGGAGATCCATATGTAATGATGGAATGCCAAACGACAGTACAGAGAAGCACTTTATGGTGTAGATCTAAATGAAAAGTCCGGTTTATTGGGAGGAATATTTTAAACATAACATTCCGGAATTCATCGCAAGTATATGTTATGTGTTGTCTCCAAGTGAGTTTGTTATCGAAAATCATACCAAGATATTTTGTTTCCTGAGACCACGATATTGTCGTGATGGATGGTGGTGATAGTGTTCGTTTGCGCGTGAAAGCTACCACAGCAGATTTTTCAACGTTAATTTTTATTTTCCATTTATCAAAGTATTGTTCAAATAGTGTGATAGATGTTTGTTGAGTACTAGAGTGACCTTTTTTAGAGTTTTGAAACGCGCAGATATAGAGGTATCGTCAGAGAGTGTACGTATTTATGTTTGTGAGTAAGATGGAATATCATTTATGTACATATTAAACAAAATGGAGCCAACTAAGCTTCATTTGAACTGCACCGGCGGAAGTATTTTTGGAGTCTGAAAGTGTGTCATTAATGCGAATGGAGAATGTGCGATTTGTAATGTAGGAGGTGAGTGAGAGGAGAGGGAAAGTTGTAGGAGATTAGCTTGTGAAAGTGAAACCGTTTATATCCAGACCCTATCAAAGGCTTTCTGGATGTCCAGATGGACGGCCCCAGTAGATTTTTGTTTTTCAAACCTGGCAGTGATAGCTTCAGTTAATTTGAGGGGAGGAAGGATAGAGGAGAAATTTTTAGTAAATCTATATTGATTCGGGTTAATAATGTTTTTTTTGTGTGAAATTTAGTTCTTAAGTCTAGAGAGAATAATGAATTCGATAATTTTGATAAAGGTTGAGAAAAATTAAACTGGACGGCAAGAATCAGCGAATTTCGGATTTTTACCTGGTTTTAGAATAAGGGAAATGACTGCTTTTTCGTGATGGAAGGAAAATGATTTAATTTCAGTATTTTGTTAATGAGAATTGTTAGAATGAGTACAGCTTTGAGAGGAAAATTTTTAGTCATCCGGCTGGTGATCCCGTTCTTCCCGGGAGCTTTCTTGCTACTTGATTTATTGATGTAAATGATAATTTCTTCCGGTAAGACGGAGTCGAGGATAGGAGTTGGGTTAGTGGAGCGAAAGGAGGTTACAGTGTTATTTATAAGGTTATCGGAATTGATGTTTGTTTTGTTTTGAGAGGTGTGTTTACAGTAAAATTATTTTTTTTAAGGTGTCTGCGAGTAAATTTGCTTTGTGAATCAGTGATAGCAGTTCCTGTCACGCATTCGAAAAAAGGAACTACGTGTCATTTGTTTTTAAAAAATGTTTGTGTATTCCAAATGCTATTATCTTGGGTGTTGAGAACATTTAAAATTTGTTCCAGGAATCTATTGAGTATTGTTTAAATGCGTTATTAAGTACTTGTTGTGCGCGATTGTATGCAGTTTTGTGAGCTGGATTAAATTTTCTGTAATACTGTTTTCTAAGTCCGTTTTTCTTGTGTTTGAGAAGACGAATGTGAGGTAGGGTGTAGCTTCGGTGCTGGTTTCTTATTGGACGGGAGGCGTGGCTGTGAGTAGCGAGAATAATGTTTGTGAATTTTTGCATCTTGTTTTCTAAATCTGTAGTATTAAGAATTTTATTCGGGTGAAAGTCAAAGAGTAGAACACTTTTGTATAAGTTAGTGGTGTATTCAGACCAGTAGAAGAAGGACTGCTCTAGAGTTATGATTTTGAGTAGGAGTTTTAAGTTAAAAATAAAAACCCAGTTGTGATCTGAGGAAAAGTCTGATTTGTTGTGAATTTTAAATAGAAAGAAAAACTAACGAATTATAACTATGTCTATTGTATTAGCAGTGCCGTGTCCAAATCTCGTTGGATAATTTGGATAGGTGACATTTAAGTTGATTATCAAAGTTGAGGAGACGTCTACCTCTCGTGGAGTTGTGTAAGCATGTGCTGTGTTATGTGCTGTGTATGGCGTTGGAATGACAGAAGATCACACAGTCACTGCTGGTCTGGATTAAATTTTCTAAGTCAATTGTGAAAATGTTTGCGTCTGAGTTAGGTGGAATGTAATTTGAAACTATGGGAATTCGCTTGGGGTTTGGTTTGATGTGAACAATGGTGACTTCGATGGCTTTTAGTGTTGGTGTGGGTAGGTGGTAATGCTTAATATCATATTTAAGTGAGATGAGAGGGCCTCCCGCAAATCTTTCTTCCGTAATTCTTTCATTTCTGTAGCTGCGATAATTTGGAATATTAAAGGTGTGTGTAGGTATCAGGTGTGTTTCTTGAATTAACATGATATCGGGAGTGTGCTTCTCTAGAAAAGTGTGAAGTTCGATCCTTCTATTCACTAGTCCGTTTGGGTTTCATGAACACAAACTGAGGCCAATGAGGATCGATCTATACATAATTGGTGTTGCAAGAAGTCTCTTTTACGCCATACAATTGATTAGGATTTCCTTGGGCATCGCCTATTTGATTTAGATTGTTAACTACCCCAGAAGCCCCGCTCCGGGCATGGGAGCTGTTGTGATAGAGCGTGCATTGCAATATGTAATGTTTGCTGAATTCTGGAGTTTGCTTGATTCAGCGGGTAATTTTGAATAGGGACGGGGTTATGGTTAGATCAGTTATGGCCTCAGTTGGAAGTGAAATCCCAGGATGTGCTGCCATCAGTCGTGAGTTTTGGATGTTAACCCGCGATCACTCGAGCAGGGTGTTCTGTACACCCCAGTAACAAGAAAATCCTCCCAGGATTCTAAAAAGAATGCGCAGAACCACGATTTTTTTTTGTAGCTGCCCATTTTAGGTCACTGAACCTTCAGGCCTGATGCAATCCTTTTTTCTCGAATGATTGGAATGTAATGACCTTCAAAAGTTTATCTGGAGGGCTGAGAACTCCCCAGAGAAGTTGAGCATATGTATACAGTTTTCTCTAAATGTTTGGAAAATGATTAAAATGTTATTTTTCTATATATACTTTCTACTATCATTATCTCACTAATTATAAAGTATATTTATTACTGGTATAGACATTTTGTGTGTGTGCTGGTTTATGAAAAAACATAAAATTAATGTGATAAAATGAAAGTTTTGTATGTTTAGTTTAAATTAATGTTAGTCTCATTTGTATCCAATAAATTTAATAATTTTATTTGTATAATTCAAAAAAACATCTTGTACTTTATAAAAAAGTATCATAATGACTTAATTTTATTCTCATAATTAAATACACGTGTTAAAAGTTTGGGGTGTTCTCTACACCCCGCGAGTAACGACGGTAGAAAAACAAGCGCGAGTGACCGCGGGTTAATAGTGTTCTGTTGAGGTGCGGTAAGCTGTGCGTATGATTTGTTGGGTCTAACTATGCTTTTGAAAATATTTGTGAATGAATTTTTGTGTTTATTAATAACGTCACCCTTAGCGGGATTAGGGTAGAAGGGACATTCTTGCCAGTTGGCCATGGGGCCATAAACCTGGCAGTTAATTCAGAACTTTTGTTCGAGCCTCTGCTTAATGTGGCAATCATGCGTGAGGTGAGGTTCACCACATTTTAGACAACGTGGTGTAATGGGACAATTTTCAGCTGAGTGATTAAAATTATTACAGGTAAAACATTGAGTAACACCTTTTTTGTCGAATCTTTCCACGCGCATTCTAAGGTATCCGAGAGTTTTTAAATTGAATATTTTTAGGTTGTTGATGTTTCTGGGTAGTGTGATAAGAAAAATAGAAAGAGGCTGCTTCGTCTTTCTGCCGATTAGTTGCGTGATCTTTTTTGGTTGGAACCCGAACTCTTCAAGGTCTTGTTTTATGTCATTTGTTTTAGTGGTTTTAGGTAGATCTTTAATTAGAACATTAATAAGCCTACAGTACTGATAATTAAGTTGGTCCAGTAATTTTAAAAGTGTGTGGTATTCTTCAAGATTGTCTGTATATAATTTTAGAAATTTGCCGTTGTTTTAGCTCTGAGTTTTTTCTGTACACACACAATTGTTTTAATTTGTTCTCTGTAATGTTCAGTAATCATAAGCATTATGGGTAATGGCAGCTATGGTTTTAGTGTTGTGTTTTGGCAGGACGAGGTTTTCACTCCGGTTTGAGTTCTTGAGGTGGCAGTGCCATTAATAGGTTGCCCCTGTGAAATAATGTTCTGGAAGGACGAGGGTGTCACTCCAACGTGTGTTCTTGGGGCAGATGCATAATTTACATTGGGATTTTGGGTGATGTCATGTTGTGGAGTTGGGAAATCACTTTCGCTGAATGAAGGAAAGATAAATAAGTTTTCCAGGTTTAAATTTATGTAATGAGGTGTTTCAAGTAAAACACGTCTTGCTGTTTCTCTCTATGGTGGTAATAGGAATTCATCATCCTTGCGTTTGGTGGTGGATTTGGGTGTACTAAGTGAAGTAATTTTAGGCGTATGTAAAGGTGTATTTAATTGAGAACAGTGTATTGGGCAGCCTATGGTGGTACATCTAGGGATATAGCCAAAATCATTCACCACATTTTCAAGTAGAGTCGTGCTCCCTTAGAATCTTGACGTAGAGGAGGTCATCGATGTAGTGGGAGTCATCTTTTTCCAGGATGTCGAGTATCAGTTTATACCAGTGTCTCTTATGGTGGTAAAAGGCTTTTTCATCACCCTTCCAGTTTTTGGCAGGGAGTTTCTTTAATAGTGGACGTGTATTGTCTTAAGTGTACAGAAGAAAGACCCATACCATCAAAAGGGGTAGCCATTGTTCTTTCCGAGGACGATAAATTGGTGAAAGAGGTGTTGGACCTCAAGTCTCCTTTCAGCCCTGAAAATGGTTATTAGAAAGTCGGGGAGATTTCAATAAAATCTAATAGGATTTGATATAAATATAAAGGTTTCGTCAAAATATCAATTACTTAACTCACGTAGAAAGTCAATGTTTCATCTTCAACTACAACTCTGTGACGTCGCTTAGGAAAATATTGTCGAATAATCTATTACAGAAGCATATGCCGAATTTTAGATCTTCTTAATTTAATAGATATTCTTGGTGTAAGAAAAGAGAGAAATTATGATAAACCTGGTATAAAAAGTTTTAAAAATGTTGAAAACTACAGTGCTAAAAATAATTTTATTCCAAAAAGTATAATATTAACTATAGTGGAATATATAGTACACAATAACACATAAAAAGGCTTAGCACATGATCGTCTTATTAGAAATGGTTTATTTAATTTTGATAAAATAAATTTATAAGAACAATATGTGGGTGATACTAGTACAGATATATTGATGATCAGGTTACTTTAGGTAGCAATTTTGCGTTTATATCTAACATTTAATTCTGTATTCTAATACCTAAGCCTCATTCAAGCTCTAACACACAATTACCTACTCTTGCATAAGAATACTCTATACAATTTGAAATATGGATGATGTACATGATATATCAATATTTTGGGTAAAACTATTATAGTTTCATTCTGTAACAGTTATAAACATACAGAAATAGTTTATAGGGATTTATTTTTTAACTCTCTGAAGTATAATAATTAAGCTTATAAAAATAATTCCTAAATTAATAATATCAATTATATCTATTACAACTATATGCTTATTACGCTATAAGTCAGTGCCTCTCAAACTTTCAATACTTGCGACCCAATTTTCAATCAATAATTTCCTCGCCCCTCCTTCCTACAATAACAATGTATTGAATGCAATAATAATGTACTTTGACGTTAATGCTACAATATGATTTTAATCATAAACTGTACGAGTAATCAAGGTAAGTATTAAGAATTTTGTGTATAATATTGCATATGACAAGCCCATGGGAGTCACTAGTAATTATTAAACTTATTCTTAACTTAGTATTGAGAGATTAGTTATCAAATACATTGTAAAGTACTAATACATTTATAAGTATGAATATTATATCAGTGTAAATGTGCGCATTTTATTTTTTATTATATCAGAATGTATTTAGTTTTGTTACTTTCAGTAAATTTGTAATTTTTTAAATCTTTTATTTTCGACTTTCCAATATGCTCGTGCTCCCCTCGTAGGTTTACCCCGCCTCCTTAGGGGGCCGTACCCCACACTTTGAGAAACACTGCTATGAGTATAAAAATTTATAACAAATATATTTACAAATTTGAACTAAGAAATAATGCTTATTTTGTTCAGTGGATATCCTGTACAATAGATTTTGAGGTAACCGACTCAAAAAGGTTTAAGCAACGGGGGCGGAAAAGATAAATATATTTCCATCTTAGAAATTTAAGTCCCTTTCTTTATAAGTCAAGACGTGTGGGCTGTAAGAAGGTTTTTCAATACAATAGAAAACTTAGTGGTAGAACTAAGATACAGTAATATAGTCATAAAAATAAATAACCATACAGCATAATGAAATACCCAGTAAAGTCGGTGGGAAACGCTAGTATTTATATTAGGTTTTCTTTTTAATGTAAGTGAGCTTGAATGATATTCAGATGATATACGTTTTCAAAGAAAATATGTCTCAGATGTAACGCAACTCATACGTTTACTATCTTAAATTTTTAAATTTAAAGATTTCATCAGCAAGCAGCTTATTTTCTGTAAGATATTGCTTTAGATAAAAACTATTTCGTTTTTTTCATATAGTATTCAAAATAAAAAGAAAATCATTTTTTAGCAAGAAAAAATTTAATCAACTGACATGAAATGATTGGTATACTTAAATATATGCAGATCTGTATTGGTTGTGACGCCAGAATACGGTACTGATACTCGATTTCCTCCTAGGCTAAATTAAGTTTTTTTTTTTGGAGGGATATTCTGGATAAATTGTTCGGGAACCAATTCCTTAACCACCTAGATTTCTTCAGATTAACTAATTTGTTTCGTATATATTAAATTCTTTTTTATGAGTGAAATAAATTAATTTTTTTATTTTAACCCCAAAGCGATTCAGAAATACTTATCACTTTAGTAAATTACAAGGAATCAGAAAATACTAACTTAAACGAGTAAGGTGTGGTGAGAGAGAGATCGAAACCACGAAGATTAAAGTGACAGATTTAAAATATCTCATAAGTTACCTTAAGAAATGTTAGGAATATAATGAAAAAGAGACTAAAAACATTTACTATTTTAGGGGTGAAAATGCTTATGAATATTCAAAGGAGTTGTTTATTAATACTGCACTGTGAGGCAAAACGAGGAATTTCTTAATTCTTTCAAATGCATCACGAAACATTTTATAGTATAATTATTTATATATTATCTTTAAAAATACTGGAAACTAAAACATAAGAAATAATACTTAATTTCATTTATAAATTTTAGGTATCTACATTTGAATTATTTTGTTTTTAACTAATTATAGTTCTTGTGTAAACCTATATTTTGAGGATTTTGGAGTGTAATACTTGCAAATTATAAAACCAATTTGTTTATTAAGTTAATGATAAGCCTTGGAAATTACATTTGGTTAATAATTGAGAAAAAGTATTTTAACAAATTTAAAAACAATGCATGATTTAAAAAAATTATTCGTACAAAAAGTACTTTAAGATATTTGTTTCTCGTTTGTTATGTTAATCAACACACAAAAAAAATATTTCTACAAAATCTTAAAAAAAAAAATCTTTAAATTAATTTTTGAAACGAAGTAATTTTTAGAAGAACTAATTATTGCTATCACAAAGCAAATATTTAATATAACTTTGTATTAATTTTAAATATTTTATATTATTTTTTTTTATATATTAGTAATCAACATATAGTTCTTATTCACATTCTGCAAGCATAACTAGCTTTGAGAGAATAATGCATCGTCTCAAATCTAATCAATAAATATTTTTAAACATCTTGTATTCGCATTAAATAGTAACACAATTTTTTTAAATATTTTGTTTCGTATCAAGTTAGTTAAGAATTGTCCAGAATCAATACAAACTTCCGTAATTTCCATGTTCTGAAAACATTGTTCCTTCTAATTACCGTTTTCACTCCCACAAGAATATATACTGAGCCAACAAACATACTTCTTAACGAAATATTAGCAAAACAAAATTCGTAGAGAAACTTAATTTGATTGCTCAGTTGCCGTTGTTTACCAAAAGTGTCACTGCTTCTTCGACAGACAGACTTTAATGCAAGCCTAAGCTCTAATTTACAAATTTGACAGCAGTTTGTTCGGAATGTTTCATACTGTAATAATTAATTACCTTTATGGTGGAAAATACGTTTAAAAAGTTAAAAAACACATAAATTGTTAGACGAGATGTGTTTGTGTTTCTACACTTTTAATATTAAAGGTTTGGAGGTAATGGATTGAATTAATTTTGTTTTAAAAAAGCTGTGCCAGAAAAGAGCACAATTTGTCTTAATTAGTGGCTGTAGAAGTTTAAATGAAAAGTTAAGAGCATTCATTACCTTTAAAGCTATTGCTGAACACTGCAATAATTTTAGTTTCAATTTAAGTACAAAAAAATATATAATTCATTTATATTATATTTTCAAGTGTTACTTGGTTTTAATTCAAAGTTAAAAGGCTTGTTTCGGTTAATAATGAATATTTATTTTTATTTTTAAATATGTTAATGAGACGATATGGAACTTAAGATTTAAACGCTTCTTAAAACAGTTTTAAAAGTTTAACGATATTTTGGAAATTATTTCCCTCTTTCACTTAGCTTTAAATTGAAAAGTACATTCTTGGCAAGAAATACATTTTAATTATATCTTGACAAAATGGGTTAGAGAATATAATTAAAAAGTCAGAACAATTTATGAGTCTTGGACATATTAAGAATTATAAAGTTTTCTTACACGGTGCGTAAATTTAAATCTGTGATCATACATATATCAATGCTTTGATACAAAATACTACATGATTAAAGTGTTATAAAAATGATGTATATATATATTCATCATTTCCTAACGCAGAGAGTACAGTAAAGTAGTACTTCTTAAAGTAGGGATTTTTAAAGTATTTTTATGAATGAGAATTTTTTCAATTGACTGCAAAAAAAAATGTTTTAACATTTATAAATACATAAATACTATACATAAATGACTAAATAAACCTCCATTATACATACAAATTAACAAAATATGTGATGTATAATGTATGAGTTAATTTTTGGAAACTGTAACCTCGAAAAAAAACTGAATTGTTTATGATACATGAACGCATGTTTTAATTACGAATTATAAAATTGTAAAGAAACAACGGCATTCTCAATCTCACTCTTCTTTCTTAAACCTGATTGGTTCATCCTTATATGTAATATTAATCTAAATATTATGAAAGAAGTTAAATAATTATACACAATTTTCTACTTTTCTAATCAAGCAACTATAAAGGTTGTTTGAGAATTATCCCTATAAAATGTCTTCTTTGAATACTCCTACATAGATTCTCAGATCGGGAAAGCGAAGTAGCCAGAACACTTTTTGAGACGAGTCAAACAAATCTTAAGGCATGTCTATAGTTTCGTTATTTGTGACAAGTTTTTTTATCGTCTTATTAAATCTCATTATTCACTTTCTACTAATGCAACAGTCAAATGTCTATTAGTTCGTTTGCATGATACGTGAAACTGCACACTGATTGTTTGACATTTGATCGCCAGTTTGCTGATAGCTTGCATTAATGAATGGGGATATTCATGGGATGAATTCGCGGAATATTTGTATGTTCTTGGAACAGTTTAAATGAGGCTATACCTCATCAGAGAAAAATGTTTCTTCTAAATTGTTACATTTTTGAAATAAATCTCTTGAAACATCGGGATTAATAAATCATATTCTCAATTCATAATTCACCGATTTCTTTGATTTTTCTAACATTTTCACAGAATGGGCATGGAAATGTAAATCTCTTTAAGTTTCAGGTATCGACCCATATCTTGTGCTCATTTGTTGCTGCAAACACCTTCTGAAGTCCTGAAAATATTTTAATATAATTTGGTGAATGTCTTGCACAAAGTTCTTCACATCTTTCATGCGACATGAATTTAAAATGAGCTTTAAGAATTGAACTTTTCTGAATACGTGATAAACCTATCTTGTAACGAGAACAGAATAGAGAGTTATTTTAATACCACGCAACTTGAGCGCTCAATAATCCACACAGTACTAATTAAAGATACTTATAACTTATAAATAAGAAAAAATAAAAGTGGTGACTTAAGAAAATGGAAGTAGAAGCGTTTAAAACACTTAGCGTAATTTATTTTATCGTATATATGAATAATGGAAAATCGCAAATTAATATTTTTGAAAATCTGCATTTGAAGAATATGTATTAGTAAAACTGCATTTTTTCCAATATGCATTTATAATGCTATGATAAATTTAAAAAAAAAACTGTTAAGACTATGTTATTTAGGTGCATTACTTTATGTAATTGATATTCTAGGTTTTAAATAAATGAATTATTACAGTTATTGAGTGACTTTACTTCGAAATATCAATAGATAAAAAAAAGTGAATTCATTTTCTTAAAAAAATAAATCCTTTATATCATGAAACCGACATCATAGCCAATGGTCTCTAAAATTGCGGCAGGCGTTTCGAGTACCACAGAGGGTACTCAAGATGATTCTTAAGGGTACGCTAAGGAATTAAGCTAATGATTATACGCAAACACATTACATACGTATATTGAAATATATTACATCAGGTGCTTCTTGTAATAATTTTCATTTTAGGTGGATGGACTGATAAAAGTTTAAGGACCACTGTGTGTTCTAAGCCATACGTTATAAATTGATAAATTGAATGTTATGAATCACTGCACTCTTGAGTAATGGCTAGATGCAGTTAATAGCGATGCATCAAATGCGAAATATATTTTTCTCTCAATTAGATGCAAGGGAAGTCAGAATATTATTTTAACATTATTTTATTCTACCTAATTTTAAAAGAATGAAATCTTATATTTAAAAAATAAGTACATCTTATGAAAAAATCATACCGTGAGTTGATGATGGGTTAAAAATGAAGAGATGATTGAAACGATCTATGTCTGTAAAACAGAAATACGGAAATGTAATGTCAAGCACACACACATTTTGGTGTGACACTATTACACTATTAATTTCTATTATTAAGGTACTCTCATTTCTGTTTGCTAATTAATAAAAGCACACACACATTTTTTTAAACCGAAATTATTTATTTTATATATAGTTAATTTTCAAGTTTAATTGGCACAAAAAACAGCATCAAGTGCAATGCACACAGAGGTATAATTCCATATGCTTCTGAGGTATAACGTGCATGTAAATATATTCGAAATAATATTTATTTTTATAGAAAAATATATAACTTAAAGAAATTTAAATAAAAGTTGTTTTTTTTTCATAAATTGACTAATATACATAAATGTTACCTTTCTTTAACACTTTCAATTCACTTCAACAAGAGACGAGCTGACTTGTCTCCCCAAATAAGTCATTAGAGTGAGAATTCTTATTGGTTATTATATTTCAAATTAAAATAAACACAAGCTAAAGGAATTTGTGATTTATTTTAATTTAGGGCTACGGAGAGGGGCGCAGACTCTTGCATCAGATGATGGGACAAAGGCATGGCATTGCCGCACAATTGAAATATTAAACATAAATTCATATGAAGCGATTTATTTTAAAATTAATATAATGAGTAATCTCTTGTTGTTTAAGTTAACGTTGAAAATATTATAATCGGCATGGTGGAAAGCTGCATCCTATTTGAATTGAGTGTTATTTTACCAAATATAAGCGCAAGAGTTTTGTGCTACATTAAGCATAAAATATTCTTGCATACACATTTTTGAGATGCAGCCATGCTTAGAATATTTTATGTCTGTTACACTTACTTTGGAAATGGATTCATTGCATTTTAACATCGTAATTAAAGACCTCGCATTTTGAACAACGGAGGAAGAAAGAAAGGAGGAAAGAAAGATAACAGCCCCTTACTCGAGCTTTCAAGCCATGCTATATTGAAAATCTGGAAGAGTTGTAAACCTTAAAGAGAACATTCCTGTTATGATGTGGGTCTATAGTGGCATAGGTACTCGGACCCGCGAGCTCACTACCATAATCCTTTTGCTCAACTGATACCATATGTAAATAACAAAAGAAATTTTGAGCGAACTATTACTTCCTAAAACCTTATTTTATGAATTTTGGTTTAAATTGGTAAAATAACAATAATACGAGTGAGTAGTCAGCTAATTGATATTTAGAATAAATTGCAAAAAGTTTCTAAAGAAATCTAGCTATTTAAACTATCTTTAGAATTGATTGCATCTTGTCAAGGGCAGAACAAATATGCTTAACGTTGTTTAAATCGTTTTTGAGGTTACTTAAAATAAACTATTTTTAACGTTATGTGATGGCTTCCCTCTCTAAATATTTGATTTGCAACGTTTGTCTATTTTAGTATGTATCATTTTATTCCTATTTGTTTAAATTTACTAGATTGCAAAATTTATTTTTAACTATTCTTATCAAGTGCTTTCCAAATTTAAAATGAATTCCGAGAGAGAGATCAATGTTTTTTCTTAATTATTTCAATATATGCTAAATTATTTGTTGTCTCATTACTCCGAAATACCCTGCCTTTTTCTATCAAGCAGTTTTTTATAATTAATGTTTCATTGCACTAAAAGTATGAATATTTACAAATGTAAACAAATCATTTTTTTTAAAACTTTTTTTGAAATTTGACCCAGAATTCGTATTTTTTGTTTGTATCGATTTGAGTTCCGTAATATTGAACCACATAAAAGCAGTGCATTTATCTTTTAAGATGTTACTAAAATGTAACATAAATTCTATACTCTACTTCTACTGAAAGAAAGTTTAAAGTAGTCTATAATGAAAGAATAAAATTTTATCTTCAAATTATAAAATTAATGAATTAAATGGAGAAGCATGCACTATTTAAAGTGAATTTACATTTTAAATAAGCTCACCATTTTTTTTGTTTCTAGAAATAATATTCCCTGTCAAACTTAGCGTATCATTTACTTCACACATAGGACTATTTCATATCTATTCATCTATATTATTTTACTTCTATGTAATTTGTTAATATACATCGGGTATTTCAAAATTATGACATTTTCTTTCTAGTAAACTTTGGTTTGGAGTGACTTTACTGATTAGAAAATGTTTTTGTGAAACTTTTGCAATAGTTGTGGCGTTCTGTACTCTAAAAGTTAATGTTTTAAGCACATAATTAAAGAAGAAACATTTGAGAAGTCTAGACATTATCTCTTCCATTAGGAAATTTGAAATTGAAGAAAAGCCTACATATATGCTTCTTACGTAATTCGTTGCATAAGTACATGGTTAACTAAATCTCTCACAATTGTTTTCTTCTTAAATGACAGTCTCTTAGAGTCTGTTTTTTAAGGGTAATCAGAACTAATCTATGATCTAAAAATGAAAATGGGATATTCTGGCCAATGTAAAAAATGTATAGGCATATTTTTATACAAGATCAGAAATTAAAAGTATCCATGTTCCTTTTAATTTTTGTAAAATGTGAATTATTTGTCCTTTAAAAACTAATATCATTCACCTGCAAGTTTGTATACATATATCTCAAAAAAAAATGAAAGAAACTATTGTAAAATGCTTATTTACGTAATTTTTACTAACATACGTGAATATATTTTCTAACTTTAATTCAATCAGTAAATCTAGCAATTATGTTCCCTTTCTTTTCTACTGAAAACAACTCTTCTTACTGAAAATAATACATCCATTTCAAAAATTTTCTTACAGGTTATTAAAGGAAAAACATTTTATTACAATCAAATATTTATTTAATGTTATATATTCCTTTCTGTTTTTTTTTCGAACGAGAAGGTAATTTTTATAAAATGTATTAACATTGGTGTATTTTGATAAATTTACACGTACAACCTCTGACAATAAAGTTCGGTGAATGAAATCAGAATGGGCGATATGACAACAATGGCTAAACAAAACGCTGCACATGCGTAGCGGAAGGTGTCGACCATCTGCGCCGTCCATTGTTCAGTTGAGACTCCTTTGTGTTCCGTGTAAGACTTGTTTTACAAAGTCCTTGTTTAGTAAGTTGGTTCTTAACTGAGAACAGGGAAATGAACGAACAAAAGATCCATTTAAAGTTTTGTTTTAAACTTAACAAGCCACCAAAAGAAACTTATGCGATACTGGTATGTGTTTATTGAGATCAAGCACTGTCCATGAAGTGTGTGTACGAGTGGTTCGAAGGCAGGGAAAGTGTTTCTGGCAAACCCCGTAGTGGAAGACTGGCGACCTCCATCAGTGACGAAAACATTGCGAAAGTGAGGAAGTTAATCACTAAAGATCGTAAGTTAACTGAGCATAACATAGCTGCTGAACTTATGATTAACCATGAATCTGTGCGGCAAAATGTTACCCAGAATTTAAGGTTGTTAAAAACGTGTTATCGATATTGACAATATTCTTAACATCCAACGAAACCTGACGAGGCTTTTGAACTCCATCTCAAAAGAAGACTTCTTGCGAAGATTCTAAGACATGGATATCAGATCTCAGCGATGCATAGATGTGGGAGAGACTATTTCGAAGGACAGTAAGGTAACTTTCGTCAATATTTCATCTACGTTAATGTTGCAGTTCTATTCACCTAACTTTATTGTAAGAGGTTGTGTAAGATTAAATGTTTGCCAAAAGTTATCCCAGCTAACAAATATCTAGTTAGTTTATATTTTAATTTTTATGAAAATAAATACATAAAAAATTCTTCATACTACATTTTTCATTATATAGGGGACATTATCATGTTCAATAAGCACGACAGGGTTTAATAAGTAAGACATGCGCAAACAGAAAGGGGGAAGGTTGGGTATGGTCAAAACTAGTTAAACTCCACTTTTATATAAATTATTTTTATTTATACGAATTGTATTATGTCATTAATGTGCACAATGCTATATCAGACATATTTATTAAATTCCAATATGTGTTAGTTAAATTTATCTTAGGTATTCAGATGATTTCTGAGTCTCTAGTACAACAGAATAGATAATGTGCAACATAAAGTGACTGAGGGAAAAAATAGTTTTTAAATAAGCGGTACTTACAATTATGTCCCTGACGCGCTAAAAATGTTTAGTTGCAAATATTTATAAAATAGAGGGTGTTACAATGTCTACTGTGTGGATATGCAGAGAAGACAGCGACGATTCATACCTGCAAGTAGGTCGTCAATCACGCTTTGGGAATTTTTTGCCCATTCTCGAAGAAGACATGTTGTTAAGTCATTGAGGTTTCGGGCAGGATTATACAAAACAGAAAGGCGCCCTCCAAATATGTCCCAGAGATGTTCTATTGGGTTCAAATCTGCGGAACTTGCTGGTAGTTCCATAAGAAGCAGTGTTTCCTGTTCCAAATTTTGGTTGACAGCGCGAAGGCTACATATTCTTGCGTTAACTTTCATAAGTACGACATCAGGTCCCATAACTGCCATATGTAATCGATTATACGTGTGGGTCGAGAATTACATCCCGTATAATACTACTGCCTCTTAAACGGGAGAAAAGGGGGTATGTTTCGCCACAGGTTGAAATTATTTGCCAAATCGTGATATACCTGCTTCATTCCATGATATTGTATGAGATTGAGTTCTCGGTACTCTCTAGATCCTTATTTGTCAAAAATCATTTTTTTGTAGAATCGTGACTCATCGGTGAAAAAAACTTAGTTCATTGATGTAGTATCCAATTGATGTGATTCAGAGATCTCTGTATCGGATATCTTATGTAAAGCAATGTCGATCACCCAAATTGATGACCATTTCGAAAACAGATAACTTTTATGCAACCGTCTGCCAAACCTCATTGGAAGTTGTAATCTCAGAGATTGTAATCTTATCTCAGGTCTTTGTGACACAATCGATAGCGCTTCTACAAGCTGGGCCAATGATCAAACATTTGACATTTTAGGCCCGCGTAATCTTTAGGAGTCATACCCTAGAATGGATCCCTCCTTTCGCTTAGCAGTTGCGATTTGACTCAAATACTTCCTATGATTTAATTTCAGAAATTTGGGAAAAACACTTAACATCGAATGCAATGAAAGAAATAGCAATTGCTGAAATGAACCTCGTTTTATATGTATCGTATTATAGAGCCCTATGTGTGTGACTATACAAATATTTTATTGTGGAACTGCATTTGCGTCTCACTTCAAAATAAATAAAGAAACTTTGTACCTCTAATTTTTCTTCTTCTCGAGTTAGGCAAATTTACTATTTACTTCTTTTTTTTTAACAGAATGCACTTCAAAGTATTCAAAAATAAATTTTGACAATACTCATTCGTTGTGCAGCGGTCATGGCCAAGCATGGACAACTCAGTAATAGTAGCAGCCAATAGTTGAATCACTATTTATTTGATTATTATACATTTCACCAAGAGAAAAAGTAAGTTGTCATAAGACTTTTGGTCACAAAATCTGTTTTCTTAAATATATTTTTTGAAATAAAATAAACATATTTTGTGTATAGTTTACTCTGTGTAGACATTTTCTTTTCTTTTATTAAAAACAGAGTTCAACGTGGCTGAGCTGCTGGAGCATAATTATATCAACTTCAGTGCATGAGGTACTTTTTTTGCTTATTTATGCATATTAAATTTATATTAAAGGAGAAAAATATCAAATAGTTTTTAAACTAATGAGCTATAAATATATTTTGTTTTGACTTAACTGCTGATAATTATAACCTAATTCGAAACAATTATCTCTCTCAAGCACTCTATCCCAATATATAATTTTATAATATATATGATTATAAAAATGTAATATATATTAATAAAATAATATCTATACATAATAGCTGAATTTATTTTCCAGATAAATTTAACTCATACTAAGAATTGTTTCTCCTTTCAAACTTAAGATAGTCTTTAAGATAGAACTTTAGTCTGAATTATCCTAATAAATTTAACAGAAACTTGTTGAAGAAATCTCATGCTAAATTAATTAGCAACCAAGTTCTACCTCTTTTAAAGAAGAATTATGGTAAATAAAGAGCCAAATGATAGAGAATGAAAGAGAAAGTAAACACTTTTCCTACGTCCTTTCATGTGAACAACACAAACTTCAAAGTATTTTTTAATGAAAATAACCCTCAGGAAGTCTTAATTAATTGAAAAACCAATGAACGTACTAGTAAAGTCTTTCGAATATCATTTCCAGTTGCAGTGATTTCATTCTATACAAGAGGAATTCCATTTATGTAATTATATTTTATTTCCATTAATATTTTATTTTAAAGATAATATAGAAAGATGCTTTATCGTAGAAGTGAATATAAATGACGCTTAAGTACGTATTTCTGGAAATTAAGAAGCTTAAACAGTGTAATGGTCTGAAGAGTACCGGAACTGAAAGCAGTTTGAGGTTCTAGAATAGTTTGGTTCCTATTCTTTTTGGTAAATATTGTGTGAATATTTATGATGTGAAATCTAAATGTACGCCCTTTCGTACACAGAAATGATTCTTGTGATATGAGAAAGTTTAAATATATACATTATCCATTATCTCTTAAGTAAATCAAATATACCAAAGCATACATTACCAACAAATATTATGCACTGAGTCTGCAATATATAATATAGAGCATGAATCTTGTAAGTTACGGTAAGAATTCTTATATAAGTAAGTCTTAATAAATGTAAACTAATAAATTACAACTTTTTTCAATCAGACGAAAAACGACAATTAACTCCAAGTGCATTCTTAACGTGTAGAAAAATAGTTAGTAGAAATATAAATGCATTCATTATTGTTATTAATATTTTAAATAAGTTCTCATTTTTTTCGCAACTTTATTTTTTATATAACAATGAACAATTAATAACTTACATTAAATAGTTCTTACTACACATTTATTACATATTAATTGTTTTTTAAGTGATAACTTTTTTATATCTGATCTCAAAGTTTTTCCCACATGCATACACACAAACATGTATATACAGTCGACTCTCGATAATTCGAACTTTCGATAATACGAACCTCTCGCTAATTCGAAGTATATGCTCAGCCCCTAGAAAAACTCTTGATTTTCGAACTAAAACCATACGTTTTGGTACTCTCAATATTTCGAAGTAAAATTTGTGGTTGGCCAGACTACAACACGCGATAATTCGAAAGTATCCTATAAAACTCTCGATAATTCGAACCTTCAATATTATGAAGTTAGATTCACACTTCCTGTGTACCTAATTATCCCACGATAGGTTTTTTTACTGAACTTATTTTCAGTCCAAATTGTGCATGTTGATTGAATATATAACTACTTTGTTTATTATATTTTCGGTATTTGCTAAGAAGAATTTTGATTTATTCCTAAGCCATGTGTTTTTTCTTTTTCCGTTGATACCCAAGCTTTAGATAGATAAAGGAAAAACTGCTTTCTTTTTTATTCCCTGTGCAGTTATGAGTGATGCTTCCTTTTTACAAGTATTGCACAATAATTTTGATTTGCGTTGAGAATTTATTACTAATAATAAGTCACATTTACACAGATTTTTTTTAAAAATAAAGCACTCAAACTAAATCTAAGATAATTCAGCTTAATCGTTTTATGACAGAGAATTGAAAGCGAGAAATAAAACCTTTATATAAAAATGTACGAGGCAAAGACAGGAGACACAGGGATTTAACTTTATTCTATTATTTTTTTAAAAAAAGAGCGGTAATGTGCCACTAAGAATTTCTCAACATGCCATAGTTGTAGACCTTGCTATTAAGTTATACCTTGTAGCTGAGTGTGAACTGTGAATACGCCTTGTGTTCATTTTAGATTCCAAATTTTAAATTAAAAATATTATTTTACTAAAGTTGAAGTGATTTACGTTTCGTACCTGTTAATTTCGTTAAACCTAGGGTCACTACTTTACACCTCACCTCAGTGTCGACTTACCAACCGAAAGGAACGACATGTCTTCTTTTAAAAAGTGCAAGTGCTTAACAA
This sequence comes from Trichonephila inaurata madagascariensis, assembly GCA_019973955.1. Lineage (NCBI taxonomy): Eukaryota > Metazoa > Arthropoda > Arachnida > Araneae > Nephilidae > Trichonephila > Trichonephila inaurata. Next base: position 132,235 of record BMAV01002984.1, read on the forward strand.
TTTCTGAAAAGCAAAAAGGTGATAGAATCAGTTGAAGAAAGGTGAGAGGAAGGTCGATGTAGCCAAAGCATTTGAAATCCCACTGAGCTCGCTCTACACTATTCTGAAGAATAAAGAGAAAATCTTAAGTGCATCTTCGAGTAGAGTGAGAAAACGCGTTAGCAAGGGTAATTTTTCACGTCTTGAACAGTGTTTAGTTTCATGAATGAGACACGACAGAATATTCCGATGGGTGGCTCTTTATTGAAGGAAAAGGCTAAGGCATTCGCCAAAGAATTAGGAATAGAGTTTTTGGCTAGCGAGGGATGGCTTACAAATTTTAAGAAAAGGAATGGGATAGTCTTCAAAAAAATGTGCGGGGAACACTCAAGTGTCGACATTAACGTTTGTTCTAAGTGGCGGAACTCGCTTTCGGATCTAATAAAGGAGTATGAACCACGTAACATTT
>BMAV01002984.1:162690-177712 GCA_019973955.1 Trichonephila inaurata madagascariensis
TATATATATATATATATATATATATATATATATATATATATTATATACCAAGTGGTTATAATTAAACTTCCCTTATATACAGCTTCTTACAGTGCAAACGTGTGAACGAAACGCAACGAAAGTTTGTGTATTGGCTATACATGAGATACGCTTACGAAATTTCAAAAAAAAAAAAAAAATTTTTTTTTAGGAAAACAACATGGAATTTAATTCAATAAACGTTCAAAACGGAATACAGGAACAATATTAACAATCCAGAACAAGAATTATGAGTAATAAAATGCAAAACCGGGAAAAGCTGTCAGTTGTAGGAGAAAAATATAGCGATTCGCATGCTTAGGAAGAAGAGGAAGTTTTATGTAAAACAGATTAGTGTTGCATAAAGCGTTGCTTGAAAACATTTGTAGACGTTGTCATGATTAAAATCGATGTTTCTGTCAGTACTTATGATGGTCTCTTATTATTGGTAAAGCTGTTTTACGAAACAAGGAAAATGCTTCTGCTGCTGTTCGTGAAATTCGTCGTAGGTAGAACCTACTACGTGGACCTTTGCCTACTAAAGGCAGGTAGATATTTGAAAACACTAGAAAATTAGTTCAACCTGGAAAAGGCCGTAAATGTGTCACTTTGGTACTTGTTGATGCCATAAGACAGCTGTTGACGCATAGTCACAGACATCAGAATTTAGAGGCAGCAGCGCTCGTGCAGTTTCTCGACAGACACGCTATTTATACAGCACTGTCCAAAAAGTACTGAGATACATAATGCACTACTTCCCATACACGATCCACCATACCCAAGAGCTGCTTTGTTAGGGCAAGACGCTACTCTTTCATTCGCAGTCAGTTTTCTTTACAGAATGACTGTTTTTCTGTCATGGCTTTGAAATATTCTGTGGAATGACGAGGCTCATTTCTACATCAATTGGACAGACAACACACAGATTTGCCGCATTTGGCCTTAGATCCCCAATGAAAAAATTTCCCCTATAGTCTCCAAATGTCACTGTTTCGTGTGGATTCAGGTTGAAATTCATCCTTGGGCTATTGTTCTATGAGGCTGTCGGTACAAAGTAACAAAAACTAACATCTTTTGTGCATGAAGCTTCCTCTTCTTCCTAAGCAAGCAAATCTCAATATTTTTCTCTTACAACTGGCAGCCCTTCCCAGTTTTGCATTTTATTACTCATCATTTATGTTTTGGATTGTTAATATTGTTTCTGTATTCTGTTTTGGTCATTTATTGCTTTAATTTTTTTTTGTTTTTCCCGCTGTAGGTGGCCGTTTGTAGAGGAAGTTTAATTATAACCACCTGATATATATATATATATATATACATTATACATATATATGTGTGTATATAGTTTTTTTATATATAATCAGTATATTGTTTTAGCTAGAAGGAACAACAATACACCAACTGATCGCTTTTTTTAAAATAGAACACTTAGAATTATTACATGTTTACATTTATTCTGATGGTTCAATTGAATACTTTTTACTCTAAATAAATTAATTACATCAATGCTTCCCACAACTTATATATGGCTTTTAATTCAGAGTGTGTACAGTATTCTTATAAATTCTTCTTTATTTGTAAGTTTATTAAGTTGAAGAATTTAAGCACCATGAACTCGGATGATTAATTAAGAATTAATTATACATTTATTAAAAAAATTAATAGATTTTCGCATTTGGATGTTTTTAATGAGATCATATACCTCTGAATTTGTGTAAATTAGGGGTGGCGAATCCATGGTTCACAAGATTCATTGTAACGTTCAACACTTTCCATTGAGGAAAGAGTTAGTAATTTAAAATATATCCGCAATGTCATTTGGGTTGTGTACCCCTGGTGTAAATATTTAATCTAGTCAGAATTTTTATTTATTTATTTATTTGCAGCGGTAGCATAAAATTTCAATAAAACTTATACGATAGATCTAAGTAACATACTATGAAGCTGATGTAATAAACTTCATTATTTTGAGTTCTATTTAAATTATTATAGTCATAAAGATTTTTAATAAATACACAATAAAAATAATTTACGATAAAGCATTATTTTATCTAAAAATTAATTTTTTTAATTATATTTTTGATGATTTTTTTTTTCTTTTAGTCACCAAAATTATCTATAACAAATGTATCAGAAGGGCGAAAAGAAGTAAGGGATACTAGTAGCGATATAGTAGCATTTTTTTATATTAGAAATAAACCAAGACAATATTTAAGTCTATTTTTCCACTTTATTCATATTTCCTGATAAATAATAACATAAAATTATTTTTACACTATATGTAACTAGTGTATAAAAATTCTTGGGAATAAAAAATTTTAAGCTAGAAGAACGTGATTTACTCGGAATTTAGCTTCTTCGCAAAACACAAAGTATTGAAAAAAAAAAGAAAACTACTCAAGTTTGTCAATCATCTCAAAACATTCTTTGTTTCGGAAAAAAAAAACTGTTACCACCATATTGAAAGTTCTTATGCATTTGATTTATACGTATGCTATCGTCTAAATCGAAATATCAGTTTATACTCACATACCCTATTTTCGAATTTTTTCCCTTCGAGAGAAAACATTAACAAATGCAATTCCTTTTCTTATTAACTTTACTTTATATTGAAAAAAAACACCCCAGAGACATAATAATACCAATAATTTACTATATCGAAAGTTTTTTGTTAAATATTATTTGTTCAAGATGAACAGATAACGGTAAGCAATTATATTTCGAAATTATACATGAAAGGAAGTCAATAAATCACCCACACACATATACTTATAATCTCATATCATCAGTACCTTCTTAAAACATTTTTCACATCAAATTTTCTGTAACACTTAAGTTTAGTTATATTACCTGTAGAGAGCTTTAGAAGGGTAATTTTCTAAAAAGCAAAAACTATTTTTCTTGAATATATCATTAAATTACGTTTTGATCACTAAAAATAATGCTTGAAGACATTTATGCAATGAATGGAAATAAGGAAATTTTTTAATGTGAGTTAAAAAGTCATTTTATTTATTTTTTTATTCGTTCCTTTAAGAATATTTTTTTTAAAAAAAAGTATTTGTAGCGATATAAATGAACATGAAAACTAATAATATATTTATGCATTGTAAAATTCTTAAAATGTAGAAGTAAGTTGCAATCAAATATTGAAACGATGTTAAATTTTAAACTTCAAATGCTGAATAATCAAATGCATAAATAAGTTATAGTTTAAAAGAAAAAACTAGACAACATGCTTTTTTGGTTAATCGAACTAAAATGTAAAAACTAATTCCGAATATAAGAATAAAATGACTAACGCAAAGCTGCTCCAATTTTCAGTATTCGCGACCCAATTTTGAGTCATAATTTTCATCGCGACCCCCTTATACAATAATAATGTAATGAAAGCAATAATAATGTACTCTTTGCCACTAAAGCTGCAATACGGTTTTAATTATAAACCGTACAAATTTTCAAGATAAGTATTAAATTTTGTATATAATTTTATGGCATGCTCATAGGGCCCCTGGTAATTATTAACCTTGTTCTTAACTTAGTACTCTTAAATTAATTATCAAAAACATTGAACAATATTGATACATTTATAAGTGTATTATATCAGTGTGTATGTATATTTTATTTTTTTAATCATGTCAGAATGTATTTTGTTACTTTTCCTTTCAGTATATTATTATATTTTTTTAAATAATATTTTGTGTTCGACTTTTCGATATACTCGCGCCTCCTTTATAGGGATATCATGCCCTTTTAGGGGGAGCACCCCATAATATGAGAAACACTGGATTAACGAGAAAGTTAATGCCATTATGGTAAAAGCGTGGGGTGCTCTATATCTATTGGTATAAATTCTTACTAGTTCTATTCCGAAATGCGGAGTTAGTGTAAAAATGTAGTACAAAGTTTTCAGCACAATGAGATTAATTTTTTTAAATAATCATATTCTTATATTGAGAATAATTTTTTACATTTTAATTCGATCAACCGTAAAAAAGTGTTTTTTAGTTTTTTCAAGCTATAATTTATTTTTCATTTTTTAGTTCGATCTACAATAAAAGCGTGTTTGTTTCGGATTTTTAAGCTATCATTTATTCATTAGTGAATAAATTTTAAATGCGTCATTTTTTGGAATCTGGAATACCTATTGGCATTCTATAATGCCTTGATACGGCCTGGTTTGCAAAATGTAGGATTAGCCAACTGAAAAAATTTGGAAAAGCTAAGTTTGAAATATTTAATGCGGAAAAAGATGTTAAGTCAAAGATATTTTTCACTAAAAAGAGCTCAATATTCTCTCTGAAACTTTTATAAGCATTAGACATAAAATTACACGTTTTGAATTGAAGAGTTTTTGAGAAATTTATTCTCTCTCTCTCTCTCTCTCTCTCTCTCTCTCTTTCTCTCAATCCGGTGACGTCATCTCGACTGTTTTGGTAGAATGAAGCAATGAATGATGTTTCTATCCACAAATCAGACAAGAAAATTTATAAGAACTGATTTTATGTCCCAGTTCAGCAATTAGAACATACATTATTTTTTTCCATATTTGAGTCTTTTGTTTTCCATTTTCAGAAACCACTGGGCAATTGTTTATAATATGGTAAGAAATTAATGACTCACCTTCACTTTTTTCACATAAAGAACAATTTTTTCTTTGTTTGTTGTATCTATATTAACCCTGAACGTTTTTTGCTCCAAGGTAAAAACCTTAATCTTCTAGTCTCCAAAACTGGAAATGGTACATGGAAGTAGTCACCAAATCTGTAAATCTTTAATCCTGATTATCCTGATCAGGATAATAGAACAAAATTATGAAATTATTGTATTGTCATCAGTCCTTGACAAGTGTGAGAAAATATTGAATTAATATAACTTTTTCAAATTGTAAAAATTCAAGTTCAAAGATTCCGTTGCATACAAGTGAAGCTTATAAACGCGTGTTAAAAATGGAGATTATATGCACAAAATTCAGTTTGTTCAGTCTTATACATAGAATATTAGATCTTATTCTAAATGGCATGCATTTTTATAAAAATAAAAATAAAAAATAAAAGTGAATACATTATGTCTCATACAAATTGGCTATCCAGAACCTTAAGAATATTTACTATAATAGATTAAAACAATATTTTATTCTTCACCGTTAAATTTCCATAAAAAATAATAAGTTATGGGATTGGTTAATATACACTGGTGTTCAAAAATTAAGATTCTATTTTATTTTGTCGATTATCTGGAGAACTACTTGATATATTTTATTAATTTTTGGCTTACACTGACCGTACTATCTTAAGGAAATCACCAAGGACCCACTATATGCCCTCTAATGTTCCAGAAATCTACCACTATGATTCCGGAAGCTTGATAATATGGGCAAACATCCCGTAGGGTATCCGCATATGTATTTGAAAGAGGCACTTGGACCAATGTGGGGCAAAGGGATGAGGTCTTTTACCCTTATATCCACCTTTACAAGGGTGCATTTGGCCCTGATTTTATTTAATGGAAGATAACGTCAGAAAATTATAGATCACCTAGTGGACGAATTTCTGGAGAGCGAAGATATTCACCAAATGGATTGGCCAGTTAGGACATGCCTGAAACTCCGCTCCAAGAACCATCCAATTCTTGAAAACAGTTTCTGAACGAGTGGGATTAATTGCCACAATAACTCATAAGTTCCCTTATTTCTGGTATAAAACCTCGTTAAACCCGTTGAAATGCCTGTTTATCCGAAACAGTGTACCATACCGCGCCCTCCCACCTAATAATCAATTTTTCAATTCCTACTGTTTGTTCACTCTTTCCCTATATATATATATATATATATATGTGTGTGTGTTTATTTTTTTATTCCTCTCCTTGAGACATTCATTATTGTTCTCTTTTCTTAGCTTCATTTTAATATATTATCAGGTTTTCTTCCACGTGTTGTATTAGGCTTAACTTTTCAACTTGGTGTCCCCCCCCCTATTATGTTGAAAGTTTCTGCTGTACGGGGAAGGCAGGATCCGTAAAGCATTGCTAACCCTAATTCGCTGGCCTAATTCAGCGACAGCTTTAGAAATCATAATAGGTCTCCAGTTTAGTCCAAAGACTTTTTTGTATCTGCATTTGTTATGTCTGGTGAATTCCAATTTCTTACTGCTTTAGCACTGTAGGTTCTAATACTTCTTCACTGTTATTTTATATTACTATAAATATGTATCGTTAATAAAATACTTTTTATTTATTCACTGAAGTCCAAATACATTTTTTAAACATATAGTGGATGACAATGCTAATACAATTTTTCAAGTATTAATTCATTAATTAAATTTTATTTTTTAATTTTAAATTTATTCTGCATTATTTCTGATGAAGTGAGAGCTAGCATCAACAGATGGCGTCAGTAATTTTTTCTAACAAATTTATTCTTAGCTTCAAATATATTTTTTAAAACTTGTAACGGATGATACTAGATGTTAATACAGTTTATTCAAATATTAATTCATTATTTAAACTTAATTAACTAAAATAAAATTTTCCTTTGTTGATCTAAGTAGGAATTGACTTATTTTTATATATTACTTGTTTTTGTTTTATTTTGCAACTGCTGGTTCATACCTTCCGAATTAAATGATTGTTACGCACGATTATGCATGTGTATTTTAACTGTTTAACGCAGTGTTTTTGAAATTGTGGGGCACATCCCTAGAGGGTATAATAACCCCATATGGAGGCATGAACATATCAACAAGTCGAAAATAAAAGATTATTTTTAAAAAAATGAATTTTCTGAAAGGAAGCAAAACAAAATGCATTCTGATACTATACAAATACACGTTGCACATATGTATTGTAATCTGTTCCAATTTAAAAAGTAAATGTAACATAATGCTTTTCTTATTACTATAAAGTATATTACGTAAAATACCTATTACTATAAAGTATATATATATTTATATATATATATATGACTTAAAAATATCTATTAGTATAAAGTATATTACTTAAAATATATATTTATTACTATAAAGTATTTACTTAAAATATCTATTACTATAAAGTATATAACTTAAAATATCTATTACTATAAAGAGTAGCTCACTTAAAATATATATTACTTAAAAGAGTATAACGTATACAAAGTATTTAATACTTACCTTTCATACCTATGCGGTTTATAATAAAGGGCGTATGGTAGCTTTAGTGTCAAAGGGCGTTTATTATTGTATTCAATACATTGGTTATTGTATGGGGAGGGGAAGGGGGCGATGAAAATTATGTTCGAAAATTGGGTCGCAAATATTGAAAGTTTGAGAAACACAGGTTTAAATGTTATTATTTGTTTTATATCAACTCTATATGCATACCAAATTTTATTAAAATTTTTCCAATAGTTCTATTGATAATTCTAAATCCAAGAATTATCTTAATTTTGAATACCAGTGTCTACATAGTGATATTTCTGTTTAAATAAAAACTGTATTATATGTACTAAATTCAATTTTTTAATATTCCTTGTACTTTATTTTTCTTAAAAATACTCACGGGTAACGTTTGTTTGTTTTTCTTTAATTTATTTGACTTTAGTACCTTAAACAATATGTTTCCTTTTTTTTTTTGTATTACTTATAAAAAATATTTGGGAAACTGGTTGCAGAAATATTTTTAAGGCAGGTCTCTCTGTCCCTTATAACTTAGTAACCCAATACTTAAGTGGGACATCTAAGCCATTAATAATTTTTCAGGATTTTCAGAGAGTTACTAATGTGCCTTTAGGCAAATAAGCTAATTAAACCGGTTCTTGTGTTTTGAAATGTTTCAATTCCTTATCTTGTATCGATCCATTTTGCTAAGTAAACTCCACAATTCCGTCTTAAACATTTCCATCTTGATAAATTATCTAATATCAATGTATTTGTATCATGGTTCCAATTCTATTTTATTTATGTATTTTGGGTATTTTCAGTAATAGAAAAAAAATCTTTAAACATGGTTTGAATCGTTGATTTTTTTCCTCTGAAGTTAATTAAGTGTTTCTTAATATTAAATGGCAAAATTAATTTATTCTATTTCATTTCATTTAAAACAGGAAATCAGAAGAGAACAAATCGTATTAAAGCAGTTTTATTAAAAATAATACCATTTGCCGATTTTTAGATAATGCGTTCCACTTAAAGGAATTCATTTGTCTAAATGTTGAAATCCCTTCCAAAATAAAATTTAAAAAATAGATTCGGCTTTTTAACTCTAAAAAAAACATTTAGAATAATCAGCTGCAACAGAATCAGGCATAAAAATGTGCAAATATTTTAAATAAGTTACTATCATGCTTGTGTGTGTGTGTTGCGCTAATGGTATACATCTCACACTGCGACACTTTTGCTTCTCCATTTATTGATAAATTATTTGATTTTGATTTTTTAATTTACCTCGCGTATATATATTTTGGAAGTTACACTAGTGTCATTGGTGACGCACTTCGTAGTCTTTTTTTTTTTTTATACATCGCTCAAGTGACTTGAAGGACTAGCATCCCACTCTTCAAAATTTCACCCCACTCCAGTGTGAAGAATTAGAGCCTCAACTTATTTAATGTACGTCAGCCCCTCTACACGGAGGGACTTCAGGAATCAAAGTTACGATTCGACAAATCCAATCAGGAACTAGTGACCATGACCACACCCCTGTCCAGGTGAGTAAGAGTTATATTAATGCAACACGAGGGCAATTTTGAGGCACAATTTTTAACCCCGTTCAAGTGACGAGGTCGACACCTGAGCCGGCACCCCTCTTCAAACTACCACACCACGATAAAGGAGATATTCTGAGATCGACCGATTTGACGTGTTCCAGCGTCCATTACACGGTAGGACTTTAACGACACCCCGACTCGAAACCATGACACGCTGGCAACGAGTTTGTGACCGTAATCACAAAGCAAGGTGATAAATGATACTAACATAGCATGTTTAGTACGGATCAAAATCAATTCTTACTTTTTCCAAATCCTACTATTAGAGTTCGCTCTCTCCCTATATATATATATATCTTGTTCAAATTTTCAATCGTTAATAAAATACTTTCTATCCATCCATTCAAATTCAAATATTTTTTTTAAACTTGTTGATGAAAATTCATGTTTTTTTAGTTTTTTTCAAATATTAATTCTGTAATTAAATTTTATCTTTTAATTTTAAATTTATTCTGCGTTATTTCTGCTGTAGTTACAGCTAGCGGCAGCAGATAGCGTTAATACGTTTTTCTAACGAAGTAGGAATTGACGTTAAAAACAATTATATTACTTGTTTATATGCTGATATATTGACAGAGTTTCTTTAATAAAGCTTTCAACTACATTTACGGATTTCCTGTAAATTTAAATATTCTTTTGCAATTGGTAAATAGTTATGGTTATGTAAAATATTGTACCTTCACCGATATGCTATTTTTGTAATATATAAACCTACACCAAATCATATAAATTGACTTTATTTACTAATGTTTATTTATAAGTAACATTATGAAGACGAAACGTGTGAGTTATTTGAAAGTGACAAAAAAGGCTAGTTAGAGTTATTATTTATCCAAATGTTTTAAAATTATCGGAGTCATCACACACGAGTGTAAGCTCTTTGTGTGCACCCTTTGGTCGAATGATTTTGTAAAACATATAGTTAACTATAACGGGAATTGGAATATAGTATATTATGATCTGTCAGATGTAAGCGTTTCTTGAGAAGTCACAATGATTCAATGGACGACAAAAGATGCCAAATGAGAAAGTTACGGAGTATGAACGGGAATTTATAATTGGCCATCGGTTTTTATCTTATCATGCACAGGAGCTGTATGATCTCGACTAATATGGAAGTATTGATTAATTTGAGTGATTGAAACTTATGTCGCACTCCTAATGAGTGAGTGGGTGATTGAATGTTAGCGTCACCTTATTCAACTACACAAGGACTTTTAGTGACGCGCCTCGTAATTTTGAACCATGATCAAGTGACGAGGACGACACCGTCACACTTTTAAGCACCACGTTATACTGGAAATGTTGAACCACGGTCAAGTTGCCTGAATTTGTATCTCATTTTCCAAACTTCAATAGCATGCACCGAGAAGCCGTAGAGCCTCGAAGGATTTAACATGCATCAGTTACTCTACACGGCGGGTAATGAGAAGTACCAAGTTTCAAACCCACGACCGATCAATTAACGATTATTAACTCTCGGCTACTGTGGTCGAATGAGAGCATGCAATCGGTTTATTCAACGCCATCGTAGTTGAGTTGAAAATCCGGCATGGAAGTTTACAACAGCACATTGTGTCAGTGAGTGAATGAATATTAACATCGCGTTATTCAGCTACTCGATGGCCTTTGGGGACGGACCTCCACATTGTGTCAGACCCCTCGTTCTAAGACAGTACATGACTATATTGCAGTAACTTGACAATTAAAGGGGCAGGTTCACGAAACAGGATCTGTATCTCAGTAATGTTAAAAATGGGTATTTTTAAGGAACATTTATAAAAATAATATTCAATAAAAATTTCCAATGTTTTTACTGAATATTCTTTGGACCATAATACATACTTTAATCAAGGGTTTTTTTTAAAAAAAATATTTTTACTTAATTTATAGCATTTTACATTACGAATTTTTTTTTTTTTTTTTTTCAAAAACAGTGAAATTTCGTTATGTTTAATGCTATAAATTAAGTAAGACTATTTTTTTTAAAAAAATCCCTTGATTAAAGTATGTATTAGAGTGTAATTATTAACTATACAAAGTTATAAGCTGTTAAATGCAGTAGTTTAGGGAAAAAATGTACCTTATATAGTAAAAATGTTAGTTTTGAGAAAAATGGATTTTAGTAAAACACACTTACGTGTAATTAATGAATACCAGCTCCATAGCTTGGGATTTTTCCTTCTTCTGCTAAAGTATCCTCTAATATACATTTCTTATTCCTTTTTTCATCCTTGCTTCTTTAGAATTTTGTAAAATGTCATAATTTGCTATTCGTAGTCTCTCCCAATCAGTTTTTTCCATTGCTCGAGCTGTGTAAAAATCTGGAAATATACCTAATGTAGCAAGAACATGACATTTAGTGATATTACCTTGATTGTAGGAGGCAAAAGCTTCCAGTATTCCAGTTTTTAATGCGCCCAATTGCATAAAAATGTTTTTCGGTATTCGTGAACATATTATGCAATTTACACTTTCGTTACAGTTTTGTGTCTTACCATGTAAGCATTTGGCAAGGAAATTAGGAGTTGATAATTCCCTGTACACATTTTTGATACAATTGAGCACTTCTGATGGCAAGGTGTTCTTGTGTTTATATACACTCACTTCCAAAAGTTAAGCACGGAGAGGAAAATGCTAATTTCCAGAAGCCAATCAGAATTGAAGAGGATGCAATTCGCTGCAGAGGTAGATGGAAGTATGCAAATATGTTAGGTAACAGCCAATCGTGCTTTCATGTCAAGAAATATGCAAAAAGGGCAGTCTTATAAAAAGCCAGCTTTATGAAGGTTTACAGAAGTTGATTGTAAGTGCTGATAGAAGGTGTTTAAAATTTTTAAAATTTAAATTTTTTGTTTTCTAGACATACGTGTTTCCATGACTTCCAGAAAACGAATGGAAGATTCTGAGCGCTGGCGGGCTATGGGGCGCATTGAAGCAAGACAGTCGATCACAGATGTGCTCTTTTCTTCGGCGTTCATCATTCTGTAAATTCACGTTTATGGAAATAATTTCAAACCACACAGACAGTTGTCCAAATGCCCGTAGGAGGTCTCCCAATTGTTACAACCCCCCACGAAAGATCGATATATTGCTATTGTAGCCAAGCGGAATCGAAACACTACATCCACACGTGTGACATCTATGTGGTTACATCATCCATTGGTGAGGCTATATCTGCAGCTACTGTACGCCGAAGATTACATATGAATAGACTGTATGCCCGGGTACCTCGAGTTTGTATTTCCTCTATCCGTCCAATCAACGTGACTGGAGCAATGTGATGTTTACTGATGAGTCAAGATTTGCTTTGGAGCCAGATGACAAGCGTATAAGTATATGGCGTAAACAAGGAACCCGCAATCAGCCCCAAAATATCACCGAACATCACGCATTCCGAGGCAGAAGCATTATGGTGTGAGCCGGGATTTCATTTGGATACCGCACCGACTTGAACATCTTTAAACGGAGTTCTGTGACGGCTGTCCGGTATCGAAATGAAGTCCTAGAGCCCATTGTGAGATTGTACGCTGCAGCAGTTGACCCTACTTTTGTTTTAATGGACGATAACGCACGTCTCCATAGAGCTGACATCGTCGATGACTACCTGGAGAGTGAAGAGATTGCGCGTATGGCGTGGTCAGCATATTCGCCCGACCTTAATCCCATTGAAACTCTTTGGGATGCTTTCGGCCGTGCTGTATCTTCACGTTTCCAACATCCAGCCACTCTTATGGAGCTGAAAACTGCTCTGCAAGAAGAATGGCGATTGCTTAATTCTGCAGTGGTTGACCACCTAATTGAAAGTATGGTCAGAATGTGTAAGACTTGCATACAGATGAGGGGGGATCACATACCCTATTAATGTCCTTTTTTAAATTTTTTTTATTCATTTTCACTTTATACATAATTCTGTTTAAGTCTCCAGTATGACATTATCTGATAACTTACAAAGATTTAATATTTTTTTCATTTCTGTATATAATTATTGATTTTGTTTTATGCATAAATATATATGCTATTTTACTGCCAAATGTTGTGTCAATCAAAGCAGTATTTATTGATTTTTTTGCATTTTATATTTCGTGCTTAACTTTTGGAAGTGAGTGTACTTCTCCTGTTGTAATTGCTCGGTTATATTCACACCAGGTATCTTCGTTTGTTGGGCACAGAACATGTTGTGGATATGTATGTGAAAATATGTAGCCCAAATGTCTAGCTTCATTGAATTAATGCTATCGGTATTGTTTCTGATAGCCAATCCATAATAATGTTGTAATTTATAATTTCAGCGTCTGTGAGTCTACCGTGATCATCCAATGTTTTTTTGTTATTTAATTTCTTACCTTTCATTTTTAGTTTTAAAGCTCGTAGTCAAGTTCCCATCCGTTTCTCGATATACCCAACACATTCCAGTTTTTCAATACTGTATCTCAATACGGCTGCATCTAGTTAACTGCTTTATATGCTCTGGGGTTACCATCTCCCAAAAATTTGTTATATCGCAGACCATGCAAACTTTCAGAGCGTTGGAAGATTTCGATGGCTCCTGAAACTTCCATACTTCCGCTATTTCCAAAATGATTAGCCTTACACTTCCCATTATGCATTTTGTTGGGGTACTTACACAAACTTGATAAAACTGAAGCACCAAGCACTTTGCCGGTAAAAACTCTTGTTGCAATGACAGCACCATTCAAAGACGTAAGCCCATTCTTTTGCCAAGCACCATCAATAACAACTGGTATATCAGAATGTCCGCTGACATATATTTGGCTTCTTTAGCTGCAATTTGCATACTCACCGTAGCCACAGTCTCTTCGGCTGTATATAATCCTTATATTCCTTTTCATTAAATCTTTGCGATGGAGTTGGTAAATTCATAACTCCACACAAAACTTTAACAGAAGACTTACCTTTTACCAGTACATCTCATTGCATATGAAAGCCTGGTATCGACTCCATAATACTTAGACTCTTTTCCATTACATGAAACCATATATATCAGTATTTAGAAATGGTTGGCTCAATCCACAAGTTTCGCAAGAAACAGAAAATTATGTGGCGAAGCCTTGAACTTTTCTTCAAATTTTAATTGAAAGGCTATTATTTTTGCATTTTTATAGCTTCAGACATTTTTATATAGTTTCAGACAATAAAGTCTTATTTATAACTCTATTTATATTTCCGTTTTCCCCAAGAAAATTGCTGTAATCCATACAGGATTTCAGCTTCTTGGCTGAATCAGAAACATTCAAATTTTTAATGGATTCACTTACTTTCGACTGTGAATGCAAACAAACTGTTCTTCATTTCTTAAAAATTCTATTTTTAAAACGTGGCATTGTGTGAGAAAAATTGTTTAAAAAGCAAAAATTACCAGAAAATATATGACAAATTTTAAAATATTAGTAAATGTAGCCAGAAGAAAAGCTACTTAAATACTTTCAAAATTCAATGCAAACAGCGCGTTTCAAATAATAAACAAGCATTTGCTTCACTTCATTTCTTCTACTAGACGTTTCCATTCAAAGTATTTTAAACAATAATGAAAAAAAAATAGTGAAATTGGGGACTTACAATGCAGAAAAAAAGTTTGTTTACATGTGAGTTGGCGTGGCAGGTGGACTCTGACAGGTTGTAAAACATTTTCAAAAAACTATTAAAAATACTTTCACTGCATGTAGAATGATAATTTTTGCACCATTAGAAGCGTAAAAGTTCATAATTTATAAAAATGGAAAAAGTGAAAAATTAGGAACCTACCCCCTTAAGTTATTTACTTAATTTAAATGCAGCATTTTTTTTACCATATGAAATTTTTATGAGCATAATGTAATTAAAATTAATTAAAAGTATATTATTGTTACTGTTTTTAAAAAATATAATTGAATAAGGTTTTAATGTATTATTATATTTCTAGTAAATAATTCTCATTCTACCCAAGCATATGGATTATTTCGCTATGTTGCTGTGATTAAATATATATGGAAAAATTACTCTATCAGAAAGCAATATATTAAATAAATATATAAGGGAAAAAAGGTAAGGAAAAAAAGGCAATTTACGATTCTCAATTACCTAATATGGAGTAGCGTTATTTTGAGTAATTAATGAAAATATATTATTTGAAAAAAATTACTAGTATTACCTAACTACAATTTGAAGACGTTTAAAATTATGAATTACAGTTGAAATATTTAAATCTAAGCATTATTCAAAAATTACTGCTGCTACTACTACTACTACTACTACTACTAC
>BMAV01002985.1:0-22612 GCA_019973955.1 Trichonephila inaurata madagascariensis
CAAAATCACTGAAGATTTTCTTTTGGGGCTAGAGGGCGCAAAAGTCTCTTTACTGTTGATATGGAAGAGTTTAACGGGGTTAAAAAGTAACTATTTAAAAAAAAGTAGCTAAAATAAAATTTTTTTTTGTTGATCTAAGTAGGAATAGACTTAATTTTTTTTTTTATTGTTTTTGTGATTTAACTTGTTTGTTTGTATGATACCCTACCCGTTTTCTTTTCGACTTTCACCTGGAGTAATTATTAAATTTGAATAAGATAACCCGCTTTTCCCATACTGCACTTAGTGAGCCCAAAAAAATCCACCCAAATCCACTTGGCCATGTTCCTCTTATGATCTAACCCTTTTTCTTGACATAAACCGCACTTATCCACCTTTTAAAAATTGGAATGCATAAGTTATTTATACTATTTCCCTACCCGCAGTCCCGGGTTTTTATCAACGGGGCACTTTGGGTGGGCGAAAGGGGCGGAGGGGCCAGAAGACCCGGATGCTGGATTTAACAAAATTTTTTCTGGTTAAAAACAATGCTCCAGTGCCAAGAGGGCCTTTAAATTTTCTTCTGCACCCAGGGCCCGAAATGAGCTTAAACGGCACTGCTACTAGATTAGGTAAAAAAAATGTAATAAAAAAAAATTAAGTCAATTCCTACTTATGTAACAAAAAAAAAATTTTTATATTAGTTACTTTTATTAAATAGTTACAATTAATATAATTATGTATATACATATGACAAAATCATAATATTAAGTGAAAAAAATAGAAAGCGATTTTCCTTGAAATTTTTCCCCTTTTTTCCTTTCTGTATAGGAAGTTGAACTATTTTTTTTGTTTTATTATTTATTCATTCATTAAATTTAATTTTTCCCAAAAAAAAGAATATAGTAAAAAAAAGATCACATTCTCGAAATTAGGGATCCCTGGGGGAATTCGGGGTTCCCCCACCTTTTTTCAGAAGTCCAACGGGTATGCATGGCGCTATAGGGATACAACTAGCGATTTTCTTTTTTATATGGTGTTGGACTATTTTTTTTTTGTTACTATTTATTCGTTTTAATTTAATGAATGAATTAATATTTTAACAAACTATATTAAATCAAAAGTCATCCCTTCAAGTTTAAAAAAAATTATTTGAACTTGATGGATAAATAGAAAGTATATTATGAACGATTAAATTTCGAAAAACCCCCTTTTCTATATATATATATATATTCCCAACAGCCCCACAGACGTTGTAATGTACACTCGTCTTAAAACCGAAAATTTAAACTTTTTAAAAAAGTTGTAACAATCTGGACCGTTTTTGGGGATTTTTTTTAAAAAGGTTTTTACAATACTTTTTTATCAGTACAAAGGGAACTAAAAAAGAAAAGGTTTTTCACTCAATATCATTTAAGTATCTCGAAAAAAACTGCATCAATCGGATTTGTGTGTGTGGGGTTCCGACAAATTATGCAAACTATTTAAATTGTCATCAGCTAGTAAAAATTTTATCTTCTTGATGATGAACAACTGAATGATTGATTAAATATTAAAGTCGCAGTGTTCAGTTCAGAGGGCTTTTGACGACGGACCACGTATTTTGAACCATGGTCATGACGGGGACAACCGCGCTGGCCCCCCCTCCCCCAACTACCACCCAAAAGGGGATACGTTTCAGCCCCGACAGATTTAAGTGCATCCGCCCTTCCGGGGGGTCTTATGGTATCTCGAAATGGGAAAGGCATGTGTCACGATCCGATAACTTACCACTGGCTACCGGGCCACGATGAACAACTGAAGGAGAATCACTATGATTGAATGCGGTTTTTTCCGGATTATATAACTCGCATACGCTCAGCTGACTTTTTTTTTTCTTTACTTTCGTTTTGATATCTTGACAAGGTAATCCAACAAATTGGGGATTTATTTAAATTATCATCAGTTGAAAAATTTCATCATCTTGATGATGAACAACTGAAGGAGAATCACTAGTCGATTGAATGGGTTTTTTCCGGGGATTCTATAATCCGCATACCCAGCTGACGTTTTTTTTTTCCCCGTCGCTTTAAATTTTCCTGACAAGGTAATCCAACAAATTCGGATTGAATGGGGGTTTTTCCCGGGGAAAACCCGCTTTTAACAGCGACGTTTATTTTTTTTTTTTTTTTTACAGCCGTTATTTTGAAATCCTATAGCGATTTTTTTAAAAAAATCGGGTTTCACCTGATGATTTAACAATAAAGGAGGGGGCCTGGTTCCCCCGCATGCTGGGGGGTTTTCCTTTGCTTGGAATGACCGGCGCCCTGATTTTTTTTTCCGGGAGAACGAACAATTTTTTCGATTTTTTTTTTTCGTTTTCGCCCAGCGTTTTTACTTTTTTCTGGGAAAGTACCCCAAGGTTTTTTTGGTGGCTCGTTGGAAATTTTAAATAAAAATTTTTATTAAAAAGTTTCCAATAGGAATTTTTAAAAGGGATTTTTAAAATCAATTAATAATAATAAAAATTTTTTACAAAAAATTTTGGGGGTTTTTTGGGGTTTAAAAAAACCCTTAAAATTGTTTTAAAATTTTATTATTTTTTAAAACCCCCTAAAATTTTTGAAAAATGTTGTTTTTTAATTTAAAAAAAAATTTTTTTATTATTTTTTAAAAAAAATTTTAAAATGTTTTCCCAACAAATTCCCCTTTAAACAAATTTTTTACAGATTTTAACCATTTAAATGCCTACTCGAAAAAACTACCCCTTTTTTTAAATTTATAAAATTCCATTAAAAGTAAGGAGAAAAAAAGAAATTCCCAATATTTTCCCCCCCTTTTAAAAAACCCTTAATTTATAGTATCTATCCCAAAAAAAAAAAACGAACGGAAAAACTTTTTTTACCACGATATATATATATATATATATATATATACAAAAAATGATATTTTCATTTTTACGATTTTTTTTAAAAAGGTAAAAGATACGCTTTTTTAAAAAAAGGTTTTTAAACATTCCTTTCAGTTTCCCTTTTGCGTTAATGAATTGATATTTTATCCGAACAAGTTCATGCTTTCTTTTTGAATCAGTCATTAAAAAAAAAAGGGAAAAATATACGAAAGTTTAAAAGTTTTGGCGAAAACCCTTGGGGCCCAAAATTGGAACCTTCTTTATGTAGGAGTCAGTGAATGAACGTCGAAGTTCACCCCATTTTTTGGAACGGACCCTCTTTTTAACTATGGGCAAGGACGAGGAGATACCGAGTTGGCACCCCCATCTCCTCATTCAGCAGCGACTTTAATAAGCCTTTCTTCTTTTGGCTTTGCGAAACATACTTTGATTTGTTTTGACGTTACCTAGAGTTCAAATTAAAAATCAATTTTATAAATTTAAAAAAAATCGGAAGTGAGTCTTTAATCTACCGGAAGTAGGCATTTAAATGGTTCAAAATCTGTCAAAAGTTAGTTTAAGGTATCCGACTACGTTCGGAACCGTGATTTTAAAAAAGCGTATAAATGGATATTTTTCTTGATATTTAGTGTCACTTAGATTAGATTACATGTATAAAATTGTTTTAAGGACATTTTGACAAAAAAAAAAAATTATTTAAGTACAATATTTTGGCAAAAAATTAACTTTGAATAATCTGTTTTCAAAATGTTCTCCTTTTGTGATAAATGCTTCTATTATTTTAATGTTTTGCCTGTATATAGCTCAGTCCTCTTTACAGAGTTTCAGCTAGAATTTTTGAAAAATTCACATTATTTTCAGAGTTACTACCGATTGCAATAATTATCGGCGTTTTTTTCTTAAAATTTCTCCCCTCTGTTGTCATAAGACAAGGATAAACCCACTTCTAAGTTATATATTTCAAAAATTCTAGTTGAGCCTCTGTAGAGAGGTCTGAGCTATATACAGTCAAAACATTATTATAATAGAATCATTTTTCACAAAAGGAGAACATTTTGAAAAAAGATTATTCTAAGTTACTTTTTTGCAAAAATATTGTATTTAAATAATTTTTTGTCAAAATGTCCTTAAAACAATTTTATACATGTATTCTAATCTAAGTGATATTAAATATCATGAAAATTATCCATTTATGCGATTTGAAAAATCACGGTTCCGAACGCAGTCGGATACCTTAAAGAGAATTTGTTGGATATACAGTTTTAAAATTCTTTTAAGGAAATAATACAAACAATTTATTGTTTTTAAATTTAGTGACAACACAACATTTCTTCCAATAGTTTGTCAATAATGGATTGTGTTTATAAAATTTTTAATCGAATGAAATTTCCAAATCAATTTTAAGAAGTGAGTTTTTAAATCATATATATGCTTCGGTGTAATTAATTTGATAGTTGTGAAAGTGTTATATAGTGCTTCATTAATTTGTATTTTAAAATCTTTTCATGATATTCACTGTATATGTGTAAACTATATTAAGTATATATGTATTATAGGCCCCACAGACGTTGTCCTGTACACACGTCTTAAATCCAAAAAAATTCACACTTTCTTGAAGAAGTTGTACCTATCTGTACCATTTTCATGAAAATTTTTATTAAAAAAAGTTATTACAATACCTGACGTCATCACATGCACAGTTACCACAATTCTACCTATCGATTGCGTCTGAGTAAGTGTATACTACGAACTTAGTTGAAAATAGTAAAAGCTATACAATGGCAGAATCTACTGAGAATGCTATTCCAAATAAAAAAATCAGAAAAACGTTGTAATCGTTCCAATCCATGTTTATCATCATGATTCTCAAAGTCAGATTTTTGATAAAGACATTGCATCAGTTATTACACAAGCGCAGCAAAAGAACCTAGAAGGTAAAAAAACGCCAGCTCAGCGTATGCGAGAGTACAGAGCCAGGAAAAAAATTTACCTTCAATCGACTAATGATTCTCGTTCAGTTGTTCATCATCAAGATGATGAAATTTTACAAGCTGATGATAATTTAAATAAATCGCATGAATTTGTTGGATTACCTTGTCAAGATATCAAACGAACAATAAGTGGAAGAATCTTGACTCATCACTGGCCATGTCAAGATATCAAAGCGACACGTAAAAAAACGTCAGCTGAGCGTTTGCGAGATTATAGAACGTGGAAAAAAGCTCGCATTCAATCAACTAGTGATTCTTCTTCAGTTGTTCATCAAGAAGATGAAATTTTACTAGCTGATGACAATTTAAATAGTTCGCATGAATTTGTCGGAATCAAATACTACGATTGATGCAGTCTTTTCAAGATATTTAAATGATATTGAGTGCAAAACCTACACTTCTTACTTTAGTTACCACAAGCCTTTGATAACAAAAGTATGTACTGAAACACCCGTAAGAATACTGGAAATAGACTAATAATGATGATACTTATCTCTAAATACATGCAATAAAATTTTTTAGTATTATGTATTGAAAAGGAAAATTTTGTTCATACTTAAACCTTTTCCATCCTAATTATTTTTTTATATACAGTTCGAAATAATAATGATAATAATAAATTTGTTAATTGTATATAAGATTACTTTAAAATAAAACTTAATTATACCATTCAATACATACAAACCAAAGAAGTTAACTTCTACCGCGTGTTCACACTGATACACGCAATTTTTTTTCTTGTCGCGCATTAACGGAATAAACAATACACAAAGGTAAAACAATTTTGCGTTTTAAGGTTTTTAATTAATATATTTTTAACTAATTACTATATCGGACCGAATTGTCAATCTAAACCGTTCTCGAATCCACTTGAACCCACACAAAAAATGTCATTAAAATCGGTTCAGCCGTTTGGGAGGAGTCAGTCACATACACACGCGCAGATGAATTATATATACACTCATGGACAAAAAAATTAGCACACCAAGAAGGAGTCGTCAAAATGAAACGAAATTTTACATACGTAATGACTACTTTGATGTAAGTAAATGATTAGAAAATCATAGAAAAAGGATAATTTATTTCAGAGAAAAAGACAAAAGAACGGAGGATTTAATACCCTGTTGAATGCACAATGCGATACAATCGGGCATTGAGGCATACAAGTTCTATATGATGCCTTGAGGCATTTTGTTCCATATTTGCTGTAACCTTGCTTCTAGTTCGTTCCAACTCGTGGGATGCCTAACTTGCCGTCCCAAATGATCCAAGATATGTCAATTGGAGACAAATCTGTGGATTAGGCAGGCCCAGGAAGGGTAGAAACAGTGTGGAGACAGTCTTATAACACCTTTCCGTGTGAGACCGAGCAATGTCTTGTTGAAAAGTGGCTCCTGAGAGCCGTTGCATGAGTAGCAACACATGTGGTTGCAGAATGTCATGGACATACCGCTGGGCTGTCATGGTGTTACGGATAAATACGAGGGGGGACCGTGTATTGTAGGCAATGACACCCCATACCATCACACCAGCTGTGGGAGCAGTGTGTCGCTGTAAACAAAGGCAGGATTGAGGCGTTCACCACGGGGTCTCCGAACGGGGACATGAACACGATTGCCATCACTGCTGAGATTGAATCTGGATTCGTCGCTAAAGTCGACCTGGTTCCATTCCGCTGCAGTCCAGTTTCTTCCTACGTGGCACCACTCCAAAAGGAGGTGTCTATGGTTGTATGTCAAGGGCAGCACACGAAATGGGGGCCGCGATCCCAAATGTCCTTCAGTCAGGCGCCTTCGTATGGTTCGAGAAGACACAAGGGCCCATAGTAAAGATGTTACCTGTGCCTGGATGGCGACCAATGAAGCAGTTGGCTATAAGCGTGTATTTCTTACGATGTGGCGGTTTTCTCGACTACTGGTCTGGCGAGCGTGTCCTGAGCCTGGTCTTCGTGTAAATGACATCTCTCAGATCCACTGGTCCCAACATCTCCGCACAACACAATCAGAGTGACGTAATTGACGAGCTAATCGTCTAGCTGACCACCCAGCTTCCATCATGCCGATCATTCTCCTCCTCTCAAACTGGGACAGCTGCTCATATTGTCTTCGAAAACGGCATAATGGCATGTCTACCTCAGCTCTTTCTTTGTAAGCGATTCAACACACTCAAACAAGCTTTGATTACCTGTTTTATACTCCACGGAGAACGACGTTAAAGACCCTCTGCCGGCTATACGTAATGCCCCATTTGCATATCTTCCCGATATGTACCTTCAAGCCAAGTTTCGTTACGATCCCACAATTATTTCTTGGTGCGCTAATTTTTTCATCCATGAGTGTATATATCCTAAAACCTAAATTTTGCCATTTGTATTTCAATAATAACTTTAAATGAAATTCAAAAAATTGTTTAAAATAGAGAAGAAAAAAACATACTTATTTCAGATCCCGTCGATTAATTTCGCCAAATTAAAATGTCTCCAAGTGGAAAAAAATATTGTATTCAAATATACATGAAACAGTTTTCAAACATTGAATGCATATATCGCGGCATTTGGTGACGTCTGTTAATTTGATGTAAATTGTCGACGGAAAAAAGCGTGTGTACCAAAAAAATAAATATAAAAATTAATTTGATAAAGGATTAGTGGAGAAAGGTAAAATATGCAGAAAATATTTTTTCAGTACGCTACTCGTTTGTATATTTCAGGCGGTCAGTTTAATGTTAACGTCAAATCTGTACGAAATTTTAACAACTATTTCGCAGAAAAATATGTAGCGTACAGAAGTCAAATATAATTATATAGTCTTCGTTTAATTAAAAAACAACAACCAAATTTAGCTTAAAATTACAGAAAGAACACGACGTAATAAAAAAAAAGCAAAATCGTAAACATCCCGCGTTAAAGCTTTCGGAATGTTGCCAAAACTACAAAACAAAATTTGAGTTGTTGAAAGAATAATTTTTAAAAAAATTATTACCGTAAAATCCGGCGTATAATGCGCACCGGTATATAACGCGCACCTATACTTTCAAGCTAAATTTTTTAAATTTTAGGCATATTCGCTGTATAACGCGCACCCCCTTTTTAACGAAGAAATCTGAAACACACATAAGTATACATTGTTTTTATGTATTGAAGTCATTTATTCGAGGTAGTATCCCAGACTTTTGAAAAAATTGTATACTTCTAGAATTACAACTGTTCTTGTTCATAAGGCCTGACGTTTCTTTTAAATAAACAGTGTTTCGATGCATCTAGAAGTAAATCTTTTTTTATGCCCATCCTTTTTGTTATTTTCAAAGCTATCGTTTTTATACTCGGCGTATAACGCGCACCCTTAATTTTCGATCTTATTTTTTATGTTCAAAGTGCGCGTTATACGCCGGATTTTACGGTAATTAGAAAAACGTATGTTTATTTGAACGTACATATCAAAGAATAAAAAAAAATAGATAAATATGACAATCACTGAACATAACTATGGTAAAAATATGTAATAATCCGGACAAAACTATGTGTAAATTTTAAATTTTCGCATTCAGAGAGAATTGTGACATCATATGACGTCATAAAACCAAACACATCACTTAAAAATTAATTTTAAAAGATTTAGAGCGAATTTCGATGTGAAAAGTACATAAAAACCCGCCTGAATTCAAATGCAACTTTATGTCAAAATTTCAGATAAATCGATGCAAAACATTTTCAGTTATTGAAGGATACACAAACCAACATAACATTTATATATATATATATATATATATTTACTCTCTATAACAAAGAAAAAACGATGCGCCAAGAAAGAGTTTCCCGATTGTAATGAAATTTCGTATGCAAAAACATTTGTACCGAACATGTAAATGATTAAAATTTGGTGGCCAATGAATGAATAGCAGGAGCTACAGCGTATCG
The DNA here is from genome assembly GCA_019973955.1 of Trichonephila inaurata madagascariensis. Taxonomy (NCBI): domain Eukaryota; kingdom Metazoa; phylum Arthropoda; class Arachnida; order Araneae; family Nephilidae; genus Trichonephila; species Trichonephila inaurata. Next base: position 8,777 of record BMAV01002985.1, read on the forward strand.
GAGCTGCGTACTCAGCAGGTGTCTATAAGAAGCGATTCATAACAGGTATATTTTTTAATGCACAAAAAATAAATTCATCGTAATGCCATTGAATGTACAATGTTTTTGATTAATCCTTGAGGGGTATAAACAAACAAATGCGATGGTTTGCCAAACCTCGGACATGCAACATATAATTGGCCGTGTGAACAGCAAGGGTTTTCTAAATCTAAGCCACAAATTGTCTTTGTTTGGCCTTGTGACTTATTAATGGCCATAGCAAGTAACAAGTGAAATGGAAATTGCAAACATTTGAGGGGGTAGGCGAGTCTGAAAGAATCATTGGAATCTGTGGTAGAAGTACAACTTCACTTGAAGTTTGTTGCTCAAAATAGTGGCCTCAAGAATATTGCCCACGATTTTTTTTATGAACAATCATTGCGCCCTTACATAATTTTGGCGCATTTTAACTAATGCTATATCGGACCGAATTGTGAATCTAAACCATTCTCGAATCCATTTGAACCCACACAAAAAATATCATCCAAATCGGTGCGGCCGCTTAGGAGGAGTTCAGTCACATACACACGCACAGAAGATTTATATATATAAAGATATACACCGTATCTGGGCGAAATAAATAATCTTTCCAATACTGTAATTATTTTTTGTCTAATTATGATAGAAAAATGAGATTGCAATTTTTAAAACCCTGAAAATATCGAAAAATTCTCCCCTATTCTCTTTTTTTTCTTGCCGCGCATTAGCACAATAAACAGCATACATGAGTAAAATAATTATGCTTTTGAAGGTTTTTAATTAATATCATTTTAATTGCGATATTGGACCGAATTGTGAATCTAAACCATTAACGAATCCACTGGAACCCACACAAAAAATATCATCCAAATCGGTCCAGCCGTTTAGGAAAAGTTCTGTCACATACACACGCACAGAACTACATATATAAAGATTATTTGAAAAGATATCACAATTAGAGACGCTAAAAGCATGATTCGTCTGCAATTTTGTAACAATGAAGACCCGGTTTGGCCAATTTGGCTGAAAATCGATTTTCGACGCCATCTTACGTCTTTTTTATAACAATAACGTTGTTACAACAATGCAGGTGAATGTTGAGTTGTGTGTTTTTAATATTTTTTTTATTAATATCTTCTCAACTAATTGCGATATTGGACCGAATTACGATTCTAAACAATTCTCGAGTCCACTTGAACCCACTCAAAAAATTTCATCGAAATCGGTCCAGCCGCTTAGGAGGAGTTCAGTCACATACACACAGAAGATTTTTATATATAAAGATTTACACTCTATAACAAAGAAAAACGACGCACCAAGAAGGAGTTTCCTGATTGTAATGAAATTTCGTATGCAAAGACATTTGTACTGAACATGCGAATGATTAAAATTTGGTGACCAATGAATGAATAGCAGGGACTGCGCACTCAGCAGGTGTCTATAAGAAGTGATTCTTAATCTGATGGTCACAATTTCTGTTACATTGCGATTTAGGATACCTTTCAACGACTGAAAAAATGCCTCACCGCAGGATTGAAGCTCATTACAAGCAACTGTCAGAGTTTGAAAGAGGTCGTATCATTGGATTGAAAGAGGCAGGTAAGGCAAATCGGAGAATCGCTCGTCATATGGGTCGAAGCGATACGGCAATTAGAAGATGCTGGCAAAACTGAGTGGACAATGGCAGATTTCAGCGTCATGATGGTAGCGGGCGAGCTATGGTCACAGCAGATCAGGAGAACAGATTGATTGACAGATCAACTGTCACAGCCCCAGACTCATCGTTATCAACCATCAAACTTGCGACCCGTACACGAGTGTCCAACATGACCATTCACAGACGGCTGATAGAGCGAAATTTACGCTCGTACCGACCACTACGCCCCCTGCTACTCACGCCTGCACACTGTTGAGCCAGATTACAGTGATGCTTGGCTCGATCAGGTTGGAATCATCCTGACTGGGGACGTATAGTGTTTAGCGACGAAACCCGCTTCCAACTGTACCCTGACGATCATTGAAGACGTGTCTGGAGATGCCCAGGGCAGCGTGCTGATCTTGCTTCTTCTATTGCACGCCACATAGGTCCTAAACCAGGAATTATGGTCTGGGGTGCCATTTCTTTTCACAGTCGGACCCTTTGGTCATCATTAGAGGTTCACTTACAGCCCAACGGTGCGTCGATGACATTCTGAGAACTATTTTGCTGCCGTTCCTTTTGCAGTAACCTGGCCTTATTTTTCAGCAAGATAATGCCAGATCACATACGCAGCACGTGTTGCTATAAACTGTCTAAAGTTCGTCAAACACTTTCTTGACCAGACAGATCGCCAGATGTCTCTTCAATCGAGCATGTCTAGGAAATGATTTGAAGGCGACTGCATCTACTAGGTAATGTTAATGATCTGGCCCGACAATTGGAGCAAATTTGGCAAAAAAACCCGCAGAAGACCATCAGGGTGCTTTATAAATTTATGCCACGTCATGTGGTAGCTTGTATCCAGGCTAGAGGTGGGTCAACACCTTATCATGCTCGTTACTTTGTAACTATGTAACTCTAATATAAATCGTTCAATTTTTCTGAAATTTGAATAATTTTTTATTTTGTACATAATCTTTCTACTCACCAATTTTTGTCTCTATCGGACAACTTGTTCTTGGTGCGTCGTTTTTTTGTTGTTGTTGTTTTAGAGTGTGTGTATATATGTATACGTAGGGAGAGAGTGAGCTAATAGTAGGAATTGAAAAATAAAGTGTGCGTGTACTTATGTACGCACGTAAGAAGTTATACTTCTTTGGCGTAACAAGATTAAAATCTTTAGCAGGGCAAGCTGGGCCAAGGACGAAAGGCGGTCACGAGCAGAGTTGAATGATACTAACCTTCAGTCAATCGGACCAGCCAAACCTGAGATAATCACGATTTAAATAAATTTAAACACCCCCGCACAGGGACAATAGGACCAATAATATGGGGAGGGGGTCGAAGGCGGAATGATCTGTCCCGTTCTGCATATTTCTAGACAAAGCATTTTGGTATCCGTTCCTACGGAACGCAAAGCAAAGGTTCGCTGATGCGGGGATATAGCTCAGTGGTAGAGCATTCGACGGCAGATGAAGAGGTCCCTGTTCAAACCCAGATGCTCCCTTCTTCAGGGAAGAGAAAATTATTTTTGAAGATTTTGATGGCGGGAATGATCTGTCCCATTCTGTGTATTTCTAGACAAAGCATTTTCGTATCCGTTCCTACGGAACGCAAAGTAAAGGCTCTCGGACACGGGGTGTATAGCTCAGTGGTAGAGCATTCGACTGCAGATCGAGAGGTCCCCGTTTCAAACCCGGGTGCCCCATTTTCAGGGAAGTGAAGAGAAATTAATTTTTTTTTTAGAATTTCGAAGGTGGCAATGATCTGTCCCGTTCTGTATATTCCTAGACAAAGCATTTTCGTATACGGAACACAAAGCAAATGTTCGCTGGCGCGGGTGTATAGCTCAGTGGTACAGAATTCGGCTGCAGATCGAGAAGTCTCCGGTTCAATCCCAGGTGTCCCCTTCTTCGGGGAAGTGAAGAGATATATTTTTCTGAGAATTTCGAAGACGGGAATAATTTGTCCCGTTCTGTATATTTCTAGACAAAGGATTTTCGCGCATCCGTGACGGGGTGCGCACGCATTGTAAAAATTTACCCTCATCCTATTTCTCTAACGCCCCAAAAGAAGTATAACTTCAAAAAGGAACCCGTGTAATGGTGAAAATATGTTTTATAAGTGCTGAATCCTCTCTTCACGAATGTTAGATGGGCGCTACTGTGTTTTATTTTCTATTTGACATAGGCATTTGAGCAAATGATTCATAAAATTTAATTTTGGGGTTTTTCAATTTCGTTCGAAGCCTACCCTCTCTCTGGTGGCTCTGCGCCTTCCTCACGTCTGCTTCGACTGAATGACCTCGTGTTATGGAAAATCGAATTCAGGATGATTATAGTTTAATCTATGGTGTTAACCTCTAAAATATTCAAAAGTATAAAACAGTAATAATTATAGTTATTCTCTAGTTATTAATTCTGTAAAGCTCATGAATAGTAACTCGAAGCCATATTAATTCTCACAAAATTTAAAACAAAAACTTTACTGTTAACCATTATTTATTTTAAATTTTTCTTAAATACATCAAAAACAAAGATGATGAATAATCAGGTACAAGTCCAATACCTGATGACGTCCCTTAGGATACTTTGAGCAACTAAGATAAACGGAGGTTTATGAAGGAAATTATGCAGCTTCCTCATATTTTTATACTTTGTACTCATTTTTATCTGTTTTTATTTATGTAATTCTAATTTTCTGTTAATTTACTTATTAATTCTGAAGAGATACTTCCCCTTTTGAGCCTGAAATTTCTACTCCATTTTCCATTTGCTTAGAATGGCTGTTTGCCTAAATGATTGCATTACTTACTTGGAATTCAAGATATCTTCTCAAGGCATGAAACAATTGGCATTCGAACTGATGTCCACAGTTGGATATTATAGGGGAAGAAATTCCGAAACCGAATAACGAAGTAAATATTAAAGAGACACTTTAGGATGGATTCCGCTCATATGGAGGGAACAAAATGTATTAACCAGAACCTATCTATGTGGAAAGAATGTTCTATAATATGAAGATTAGGAGAGAGATACACCTAAAAACAGGATTTCAAAATTTAACATTGGCACAAAGGTGTAGAATTTTAGACAAAAATGGAAAAGGACTTAATTTTTATTTGATGATTTTAGACTCAAAATAAAACGATTTTTCTACAATAGAAATAACCAAAAGCGATAATGATTAATAAGTGAGTACTGACAGACCTAGAATGCAGTGCTTTAAAAAACATTCAATCGAAACTTCACTCAAAATGCACACTGTGTAATGTATTTTTGTGTATTAATGAAAAGAAAAACTGTTTCTTTAAATATATCCTCAAATTAAGTTTACTTGTAAAACCTGTTTTTATGTGCAAAAAAAGTAAATAAATTTTTAAAATTCTATAATTCTCAAAAAGAATTTTTTTGTGCTGTAAAATATTAGTGATATCTGGTTATTTAGCAATTTTAGGACTTAAAGATGTGTTAAAAAATCAAAAAATCATTCGGTCTTTAGCTATTGAGCCCTTCGTGTACTGACGGTATTTTAAAGAACAGATGAACCTGTTTTTGTGCGGTAGATAGGGACCGCATAAAAAAATTGCCCAAAAAAATATTCAAAAATTTCATAAATTCTTACATATAACAAGCTAATTCGTGGAAATACTACAAAAAACTTTTTTTATGCGGTGGATAGGGACCGCATAAAAAAAAGTCGCATTTATAAAATATGCCAATTATTTACGAAATTATGTAAGAGTACTTCCATAACAAAATAAATAATTAAATATTACATGTGGAAACATTTTAAAAACATATAGTTTCTCATTGCATAAACGGATAAGTCTTTAAAATCTACGTACATAATTCATCGCTACTCATCGTAATCCAAAGTCCTGTAATGAATAAGTTCAAAATATCACTTTCGCGTCACTTGAAGGTGCAATTTCAATTGATTTATTTTTTGGTAGCATAAAGTAAGAGATAAATTTTTGTGTTGAAGGACGGGTGGTCACACACACACACAGTTGCTTGTAAATGTCACGATAACCAGATATATACATGATTGAAGCACTTTTTGGAATTTTATACTCCTTTCTTAACTGGTATCTATTTTAAGAAAATGCTTATTCTAATTTATTGGAAAGCTGGATCCCTGCATATTTTTGTCAGCTCTCAAAGAATCTGGCTTCTAGTCCGTCTTCATAATTTATCAAATTATTGATAATGTCACTGTCATTGAAAGCTTCGTCTTCAATCAAGCGCGGGCTGCTGGAGCGTTGAGAGAAAGCAACTGAATGCTCATTGTCGGGAGACTGTTTATAACAAATGAACTGAGCCTCTTGAAGTGTCTACATTTCAGTGGCGTAACGTACACCCCCGCATCACGGGTGGGGGGGGGCAGGTCTCTAGGGGCCCAAGGCCTGACTTACGCTAAATACGTATTTACCCAATGTATAAAATATTAAAGGCAAAACCTGACTTTCAGGAGAGGGGGGGGTCCTAACGTTCTCCGTTACACCACTGGTAAATAGATAGAAAACATTACAGTGGCGCCAAAGCCACTGAAATTCATACACCGCATAAAAAAAGTATCGCACATAAAAAATCGCACAAAAAGGAAACCGCATAAGAAAAAGAGCGCACATGCTCGACTGTATAAATTGGCAAATTTCATGTGACGTCATAGTCACATGATAATAAAAACCACGTTTGTGACGTCTCTCGCGCCTTTCTGATTAACATGACTCCTATGTTCTTTGACGGCCACAATTAATGGCAAAACCTTTCCAACCCAATACCAAGAAGATAAACGAAAGTAACATGTAAATGAGATATACTATAAAAGGATATCATAGCATAGAGAGCATAGCATAGCGTAGCAGGCTCAGAGGTTGTAGTGTGGAATCATTCTGATCAATAGCGTGACAAAGCTTAGTGTGAAATCTTGCGGACCAAGAATAAGCAGTCAAGAATTAGCTGCATTGCGGATCAAGAATCTTCATATATAAAGTTATAGATTATATTCTCTAGGTCAAGGGACCAGAAAATGGAAAAGGTAATATTAGATATAAGTAATTAGATAACAGGATTATTTAGGATAATTGAGATAGAGGATCTAATTGCGTGATCTGACTTAAATACGTGATTTAATTTGGGCTCGACTCTCACTCTAATTAATAATTGTCAAATTAGAACTTAAGTATTATAAGTTACTCTTAATAAAAGTTGTGTTAAGAATTATGTCTCATCATTTTGATAATCCCACACCTCTAGCTTACGCGGAACCGGTAAGACATGGTCATCACAGGAAGGCTATGTCTCACGTTTATCTAGCCAATCAGTTCAAAAAACTCATGTGATGTCACAGTCACACGAGAAAAGCAACCGTGTGTTTCCAGCTAATCAGTTCATGCTCTTCGTTGTTGCCAACTTTAATTTTTGCAGAAACTTTCTCTTAAAAAGTAAATATTTGTCAACAATAATAACGTACATAAGTATACAAAATGCATTTTATTTAAAAGTGCATGCATAAAATGAATATTTTTTAATTTTAAAACCTCTTTTTGTAAATTTTTTTTTCATAACCTTTGAGTATCTCTACACAATTATGAAAGTTGAAATTTTATTTAAATTTTGCAAATAGAACAAGTACAGTTAGTTTAATGTTTTGAATTCAATGAAGAACACGTGTTTGTCTTTGTCACGTGCCCGTCATGAATTGAGCTGATTGAATTCATTAGCTCTAACAGATTAAATTGTTGAGTACTTTATTAATGTATATCCCTTAATTTTTAATATAGTTACTTCAAAAAAAAATTATGCACGAAAAAATCGCAATAAATCCTAAAGAAGTCAATAAAGGGTTTAATAATTGCTGAGGTACTTTTAAAGTAGTCTTTGGCCATTGATAAGCATTAAATTGCGGTAGATGGTGAAATATTTCAATAAAAAAGAATAATGCAAGAACAAATCAGAATAATTCAAAATTATTATAACATTTGTCTCAAGTGCATGTTCTCTTTCAGTATAAAAAATTGTATTATATTGTATAAAATGAAGTATTCTCCCCCATTAGTCATTTAGGAAACCAGTTCATGTCACTTTATTTCGATGTGCGCTTGTACTTTAAATCAACGAAGTGGTTTATATCGCAACTGAATAGGATTCAAAACATTAAATAATCGTTACTATCAGTTTCATTTGGTTTTGGTCAACACGGTCATAAACTCTCGTAATTTTGATCCACAATCTCATAACGAGATCAACATCAAAGCAAAATTCATAAAATAAAGGTAACTATTCTTAAAAATCAATATACAGTCGGACATCCATTTAACGAGAAGTCCCTATATTTCTAGAAAAAGTTCGTTATGTGGAAAATTCATTAAATCTTCTCCTATATACTGGTGTACAAGATTAAGAGAATTTGTAGATTTTGTTGATTATCTCTATAACTATTGGACAAATTTTAATGAAATTTGGTATATATATATATAAATGTGATACAAAAAATAGCCATTCAGCAGTTAAAATATACAATCATAATCATGCGTAAAACTCATTGAAGACGGAAGGTGTGAAACAGCAGTTGCAGAATATAATTTTTGTAAAAAATTGGTTAATAGGGGGCATGGTTCCCTCTTTCAGTTAGACAGGAGTCATGCCGTGATCTTATAGCGGAAATAAGCAAATTTGGGAGTTCCTGTGGAGATTAATCTCACTCGTTCATCAACTCTTGGATGGTTCTCGGAAGGGGGTTGTAACTATCCTCCCCAGAGCGTGTCAGGCATGCTCTATGCGGAAGAGGTCTGGATATCCAACTGGCCAAACCTTTCCTTTTCCAGAAATTCATCCACCAGATGAGCTCTATGTGCCTCATCCATTAAAATAAAATCACGGCCATCTGCACCAGTGAAAAGGCGAACGTAGGACACCAAGAACTCATCCCTATACCTTGCAGCAGTCACAGTGCCTCTTGCAAAGACATAGAAGTGTGCATGTGGCTATCCAATAGGCTGCCTGCCCAGACCACCAAGCCTCTGCTATCGTAAAGGTTGTTGTTGTCGTGTCCCTCCCGAAGGGAATGAATGAATGTTATCAGAGCCTGTAAGACAGATTGGACTTCTTTACGATAGATGGCGACACCATTTATCTCCACTTCCACAATTTAGGTATGGAAATGAAGGGGAGGGAAATATTCTTCAGCCCCCTGTACTCGTGGTTTCAACTACGACCACCCACAAGAGTTTCGGACCCACTGATTTAACGAGAACCTACTCCGTGTGTACTCGGAGGATGTTTGGTGTCATCGGGAATCGAAACCAGGCCTTCCGGTCTGGAGTCCGAAGCTCTGACCACTAGGTTACCCACGGCCCCATCGTAAAGGTTGATTTCTCGGAGTGGTTTTCAGGTAGTGGATTTGTGGATCTCAGTATATATTCTCGCAGGATAGCAAGATAGCAAAGATAACAAACAGTGTTTGCTTAATTCTGGATAAATAAATTTGTCAACAATTCTTTTCCATTTTGAAATGATCTAATGGCCATAGTAATCAAGTGGTCAAGTCCACGAGCTCGTGGCCAGCGAGTCGTGAGTTTGAGTCCTGTTGTCATTGAAGATACGCCGTATAAAACGGTTGATGAACGTTAGACCTACCGAAGCTCGAAGTTCTTACATTGGCGTGGAAGTGTAGAGATAAGGGGTACTACCTCAGGTGTCTTTCGCATCACTAAGGTATCCGACTACGTTCGGAACCGTGATTTTACAAAAGCGTATAAATGGATAACATTTATGATATTTAGTGTCATTTAGATTATAAAATGTATATAAAATTGTTTTAAGAATATTATTACAATAAAAAATTATTTAAGTACAATATTTTGACAAAAAATGAACATAGAATGACAAATTTTCAAAATATTCTCCTTTTGTGAAAAATACTACTATTATAATAATATTTTGCCTGTGTATAGCTCATACCTCTCTACAGAGGCTCAACTAGAATTTTTGAAATATATAACTTAGAAGTGGGTTTACCCATGTTTTACGACAAGAGAGAGGAGAAATTTTAAGAAAAAAACGCCGATAATTATTTCAATTGGTTGTAACTTTGAAAATAATGTGAATTTTTTTTAAAAAAAATAGTTCAGACTCTCTGGAGAAGTCTACTTTATATAAGCACACACACACACAAAATATTATTATTTTAGAAGTATTTTTTATAAAAGGAGAACATTTTCAAAAAAGCTTATTCTAAGTTAATTTTTTGCCCAAATATTGTATTGAAATAAATTCTTTTTATCAAAATGCCCTTAAAACAATTTTATATATGTATCCTAATCTAAGTGACACTAAATATCATGAAAAGTATCCATTTATGCGCTTTTTTAAAATCACGGTTCCGAATGTAGTCGGATACCTTGATCGACTTTCAAAATTGTAAGGTCCATTCGAATAGTCCTCACATTGCTATTGAGCGCAATGGTAATGAAAAATATTATCAATTTGAAATTATTAAATGTCTCTTATAAACTTTAGTGCCTTACTCTAAAGCCGCATTCACACCAAGGCGTACAAACGTCGAGTGTTAAGCGTCTAGCCAATCAGACTTCTTCTCGAGCGAGAGGAAGACTCTGATTGGCTAGACGCTTAACACTCGACGTTTGTACGCCTTGGTGTGAATGAGGCTTAAGTCTTGCAATATAAAGTTTTTTTTTTATACACTAACCATTAGTAATATGATAGCAGTATGAACTTATTGAGTTATATATATATAAAGATTTCAGGATAGCTCTAATAAGCTCACGTAAGAGGTAGAAATGTAGCAATATGCTAATCTGCTCAGGGAAATGGCAGTTACCTATGAATGAAATAATCTTGAAGGTTTCTAGATACATAAGACAATAGCGTTTCTGAAGTACAAAGAAAAATTATTTTTATCTTTACTAGCCCTGTAAAACACGTAAGCATTACTAAAAATGTATATTTTGAAATGGCAACAAAACTTTTCAATCCAACATTTAAAACATTCAGCAGATTAGATTTAAATATGTAATGGCTCGTCAATAGTCCAGATTTTCACATAGCCCAAATTTTTATTCACATGTATAGAAAGATAAAGCCAGCTTCTTATCAGTTGTAAGTTTTCTCTAAATTTCCAACATTAGATAAGTTTAAAGAACTTGATTTTGTTTTCAACTTTTTCTTTCTTTTTTCTTTTTTTTTAATTTAGGATAAATACTGTTTTGGTTTTCACTTTTGGCGATCAGAAAAAAAAAATGTGGCCAAAGTCTGACTAAAATGATGCGTTTTTAAACGGGATGCAGAAAAGAAAAAAAAAGGGGGGGATAGTCACATTACTATGAATATCAATATAGCTAAGATTCCTTTTTTCCGTTGCTATAAATGGGGCTGAAATAAGTTTAAAGCTCACAAATTTTACATATTAATAATTGTTTCATTAAATCTCTCACATATATGTTAATATTTGAGTTAATATATTCGTCTTTATAAATGTTAACTAATTGCAATTAAATTGATCAAGCTTCTATACCGCAACCAATCTCAGTACATGGGTAAATCCAGTCAACCATTAAGGCCAAACCAAAAAAATGTTACCAAATGATGTAATATACTTCAGATAATAGAAGCAACAGAGCTGAGTCCTATTTTAGCCTACCCAGATTTTGTAGCCTTTTTTTTTTTGTCGTCAAGCTGGGGTGATAAGTTAACAATCTAAGTTAAACTCTTCTTTTTTAGTTTTCAAACAAAAAATCGTTGTTATTGACCATTAGTTTGCTGCGATTGGTACGTAATGTTCGTTGCGCTAGCTTTGGCAACACAATTAATTGTATAACAACAGTAATTTTCCACACTTGATTGCGCTAGTTGATAACTACGTGAGCGGACCGGTTGCGGTTTAAATTGAATCGAGTGCAATGCTTAACAGATTTTTTTTCTTTTTTCGTTCTTTAGAAGCAGTTCATTCTCTCTTCTAACATCAATTTATTATGTTTTAGAATGTTCTTAATTTTATTTTATAGAAACTTAATTTTTTATTGAATTATTCCATAAGTTAAATATTTTCCTTTGTGTCCTTTGGATACCAATTTATTTTATTCAGAATGTCATTCGTTCCTCATTTTTAGAAGCTAAATAGGTACTATTTATGACATTACTATTATGGTGTACTATGGCAATAGTCGCCAATTTTCAAGATAACTCATCAAGTTAGCAACCCCAATTTTGCATGTGTCGTATGCGCTGAATTGGTAATTATGTGCTTCGTTTCATGTAATGTCGCCAATAAGTTGTGATAATACGCAAGTACCGCTAAATATTATATAAATTGGTTCTTGAAAAAATAAAATGTTCCAAATGTTCCTGTTTTCGACTTAAACGTACCTAAAACGTACCTTGGTGCCACTTTGGCGTGGTTTGAAAATATCTTCGCCAAGGAGTGAGCTATAATAAAAATTTTCAGAAACGACTTAGATTTACATACATAAATTCATGTAACATTTGATTCCCAGTGAACAGAATTCATTCGTGGCTTTCTTGAATGGGATTAAGCATTTTTAGCTGTGAATAGTTAAAAATGTTTTAGCTAGAAATAATTGATGTTAGTTTCGCATGAATTCTGCCAAATTTTATGTTTGACGATATTTAATCAAGTACCAATAAAGATTCTCTCTCTACGTGATATTTTCCCATTTCATTAAGTTTCTAGGTTATATAAGAAATTCTAATTTAGCAAAAATCAAAGAGAAAATAAAAATCGCCAAGAAAAATAAATATTTTACTTATTTTATTGTTAAAATTTAAAATTTTAAAATTATTTTGTATAAAATACCACCGCTTTGTCTCACAAAACACAGTCGTGCGGTTTTGCTGAGATTTCATTTCGTTTCGTCGAACGGAATCAATCGTCTCCACAAAGTAGAATTTATGAACTTAACCCCTAACGTCATTTTCAAATTGTCTCGTGAATATTGCTTACGGCATATTTTTAGCACAATTAAGCTTAATTATAATTATTATTTATGATAAAATATGCTTTTTCAAAGTATGAAACATGTTCACAACTTGCCTGATATTGACAGCTTTTGTTTCCTACCCTGAATTTTCAAAAACCACTTGAGTCATCGCTTTTGTCAACTCACACACTTGATGTACGGTATACTGAGAATGCAATACAGTAATTTTGGTAAGAGTTCTACTGTGGTCGGTTTATCATTTGCTTTGTTGTATCATCTTCTAATTTTTACCGCAATGTTGTACCAATGCATAACTTTACTAAATGTAAATGCAGAAACGCCACACATTCATATGTTGCGTTTCAATATATTTTCTTCGTTAATGGTTCGTTAAAACGGCATATACAACGTCTGCTCAATTGGAAGTTTGCAAGTTTAAGAAACGGGTTTTACTCATATACAGAGTGATCTCGAATTCATGGTGCAAACTCTGAGGGTAGATACAGGGCATTGTAACAATCATTTATTGTATAGGAATGTATGGGAGCAAGGGACGCGGTGAGGTACAAACAAAAAAAAATAAGAGACAAAGTGTTTATCGAAAGCGTCGTTGATAAGAGTGTAATGTTTACAATAACTGTTTGAAATTGCTTCCACCAATAATAATACAAGCTTGACAGCGTCGGTGGAGTGATTGGAGTACACGTTCAAAGATCTCAGGTATTTCACGCACACGTGCAGCAGCTTCAGATATTCAAGCAACGAAATCCTCATCTCAGTCAAGAGCAGTCGCATGAACAAGATTCTTCGATTATACACATAAAAAGTAATGGAGCCTCGAAAAAACGGGAGCTCGGGGCGGCCAGCCGTACATGTAATGAGCATGTTTGCTTCTTCGTCTCCCATTGTAGACGTCAACTCAATTGCAAATGGCGCTTTCCCCTGCTGAAATGCATCATGTTGAACGGTGGCTAGACATCAACTGCCCGCTAGTGGTAACGCAACCAACCGATAACTTGTGATATGGTCGATCTTTGGCGACCATATCTTTGGTTGTCAGCGTGACTTAGAGGTGTGGGGTTCTCGAAATGAATCGACATTTTAGGATTCTTAATATGACTTTATTAAGAGTTTAACTTAAATTTCTAATATATTGGACAAAGTTATATAAATAAAAACTCTTTAAGTTACTTGGCAAAATCTATATTCACATAAT
>BMAV01002985.1:27612-48369 GCA_019973955.1 Trichonephila inaurata madagascariensis
AACTTTCTCTAAATTGCCATCCCGCTTACTAAAACTTCTGTTCTTTTAAAGGCTATCTTATTTGCATCTACACTTGCATTTCACTTCTTGGATTTGGGTTGGAAAAGATTTGCCATTAATCTTGGCCGTCAAAGAACCCAGAGGTTATGTTACAGAAAAGAGACGCGTGAGCCCGTCACAAACTGAATTTCTCTTTTCTTTCATTTCCCCTTGCTTGCGCTTTACCGCGTCACTTGCGCCCATACATTCCTATTCAATAAATTATTGTTATATTGCCCTGTATCTACCTTTCAAAATTGTACCATGAATTCGGGACCACCTTGTATGCAAGTATAGCGTTCATAGGAAAGTTCATTTAAACTGAAAAAGCTTGCAAACGAAGAGAGCTATAGCTATGCGAGAGTCACGATATAGTAAAATGACTGCGCCCTACTTAAGGTTACCGGGGCATAATCGAAAGAGTAAAATGCCAAAATTAAGACTCGTTGTTCATGTGATATAGATCTTTACAAATTTCCAAAAAAAGCTTAGAATTTTTATTTATATTATTAAAGATATTTTAGTCATTCTGTAGAAATACACAAGAATAATTTTTTAGTTCAAAAAAAGATTTTTTTTTTGTTTAATTTAAGTTAGACATAACTTTTGAAATCTTGTAATACTTGCTTATGTTTAGGTACTATTTTTTAAAAAAGTATGTCTTTTAAATATCTAAAATATTTTAGCACATGTATAAAACAATACACAAAATATAGTGAATCTATTTTTTTAGTAAAATATTAAGATAAGTTCTTTAAAAAATTTATAAAACTTCGTAATTTTGAAAATTTTAATTTTTTCTTCCTTTTTCATACTTCATTTTTTAAGAAACTATGTACTACTTTGACTCAAAAAATTATGTTTACTATATGCACACACAGGTACCCTGCATAGAAGTACAAAAAATTTGGAAACAACAACAACATATAGTGCAATGGGTTTTTTTAAAAATGTACCTAAAAGCAAAAAATTATACTTTGGAGAAAAAGTGAAAAACTAAACTTTTATAAACGTTTGTTTACATTTTTGTCAATAACTTTTTTCTTATTTTAAGGTTACCTTATCAATGAACATATAAGTGTTATATATTTTTAGATTCAGAAAAATATACACTATTTCTTAATTCTAAAATTGAAAAATAGATTTTTTTGAATGTGTACGATGTCCTGGTTCTTTCAATGCAAATTACAGCAGCATTCCTAGCGGTGAAATTTGGAAGATGGACATTACAATTTGAAAGAGAAAGAGTAGTATTTCCAATTAGGAAGACTTAGTTTATCAATTAATTAAAACTGTAGTAGTGTCTGACTACAGTCGGCGGTAAATTTTTTGAGAGTTTGGCGACCTTTTCTACACCCGTGGGATTGCATGCTATTTTTGTGAGAGAAGATTGTGGGCCTTTGAACGGGTTGTACAGAGAAAAGATGGCCTTTTTTTTTTTTTTTTTTGAGCACAAGGTTCTGGACCTAATTTTGTGTTAAGGAAAGCGAATTCGGGCTGGGCTTTGAAAACAGCGAATAGTATTCTGTTCTTTTTGGCACAACGCATTGTGTCTATAAGTAGTTAAAAGCGTAACAGAGAAAGACACTCATACCATACGAGAACAAGAGTAGAGAGGAAAGAAATGTTTAAAAACGTCAAAAAGGAAGATTTGGTAACGGTTTTGATTGACTATGGTCCTGGAATGATCTATTTAAAACAAAAACTGATGCAAAGTAAGGCATACTTAGAAGACGAAGCTGCTTAGCTGCTATGATAGAAGACAAAAAGAGAGAAGAGGAGTAAAGAAAGAAGGTAAAAGAACACCGTTTAGAGCGAAAACACGAATTGGAATTAGTAAGAATGGAAGAAGTAAGACGTAAAGCAGAGGAGAAGGTATGCTCAGAGCCGAGGAGGAAGCAAGACACAGAGCTTAGGGGAAAGCCAAAGCATTAGAACAGGGATTCCCAAAGTTATCTATATAGACCCCCAGGGGTCTATGACAACCTGCAAGGGGTCCACATCGGCGAAAAAACTATTTGGGGGTCTAAATGGGGATCTACGATAGTGACTCTCATTAAACCGGGTCAAGACTTTAATTTTTAAAAGAAAATTTAATGAATTGGAAACCACAAATTTACTTATTTAACATATTTATTTACTAAATCTAATGAAGTTAATTTTCAGTTACAAGGACCATCATTTCGGCGTTTCTTGCCAGAATTAAGTTAAGGACTATAATATTGGACGACCCGAATTTTCCCAGTTTCTCAATTTGTCACATACAATCTGCCAGGAAAAGGAAATTTTAACCTACGTTCAACGTTTAATGCCCTTTTTTTTCAGATTTTGAAAGTAGGTTTGTGAATGTTTTGACTATGGTAATACCAGAGTAGGCAATTAATTAATACGGCCCCTTTGAAAGAAAAAAAGTGAATGTTATATTACAAAACGGAAAAGGCATTAAGAGGATCTTAGGAATAAAACTTAGAAACGGATATCAGCAATTTTGGCTGCACCGGAATACACTGCTGGCCACCGTAAATGCAACACCCTGAAAGAAGCATGCAAATAATATGAAATTTACAACATGCATTAGCGGAGGTAAGATATGCAAATGATTAGAATGTCAGCGCAGACATACATCACGCGCGCCTGTGGCGCCACCTCAAAGCGCTATTTAAGGCTTGGAAATTTCGACAATTTCAAGTACGGCAATTGTGTTTTTCTTGTGTTTTTTTCAAGAAACGATCAGTTATCTCTCGTAGAAAACAGCGATCAGCTTTTGATCAAGTATCCGAGTTCGACAGAGGAAGGATAGTGGCCTGCCGAGATAGTGGATTATCTTTCAGGGAAATCGGTAGTCGTGTTGGACGAAACCAAACTGCAATGCGGATATGTGACCGTTGGATGCAGGAGGGTACGATGGACCGATGTGGTCGATCGCATCTACCTCAGGGCACCACTTCTCGTGAGGACAGGCAAATTGTGCGCATGGCAGTGAAGGATCGCTCAGTCATATCACGAACCATAGCACAGCACATTGAGTTTGTAACGCATCCTTCAGTGTCTGCGCGTACTATTCGATGCCATTTACAGCAGAGTGGTCTGTCCAAAAGACGTCCATTGCTTGGTCTACCCTTGACTCAGAACCCCAGACGTCTCCGCCGCCAATGGTGCGATGAAAGAAGGATGTGAGCGGCAGAATGGAATGAAGTTGTCTTTACTGACAAGTCACGCATCTGTCTGCAACACCACGATGGTCGGATTCGAGTCTGGAGACACCGTGGAGAGAGGATGCTGAACAGCTACGTTATGCACCGCCACACTGGTCATGCACCGGGTATTATGGTATGGGGTGGTATTGGATATCACTCTCGCACTCCTCTAGTACGCATTGCCGGTACTTTAAACAGCCAGCGCTACATCTCCGAGGTGTTGGAGCCAGTTGTCCTTCCTTACCTTGAGGGCTTGCCCACAGCCATATTTCAATAGGATAATGCGCGACCACACGTGGCACGCATTGTCCAAAGGTTCTTCGTCAATCACCAGATTGAATTGCTTCCCTGGCCGGCTCGCTCTCAGGATCTTTCACCGATAGAAAACATGTGGTCCATGGTTGCTCAATGATTGACCCAGATTACACTCCTAGCTGCCACACCAGATCAACTTTGGCAACTTGTGGAAGCTGCTTATTCTGCTGTACCCCAAGAACACATTCAAAGTCTCTTTGAATCAATGCAGAGGCATGTGGCAGAGGTGATCTCCATCAATGGCGGCTACTCTGGCTACTGATTCTGGCAGGAACCACACTTCACAGAAGTCTGTCTATATATTTAATCATTTGATACTTGGTCAACATGTTATCTACAAAATAAATTTTGTTGTGCTATCTCTTGTCTTTCTTGGTGTTGCATTTACGGTGGCCAGCAGTGTAGATGAAACGCTAGATTCATCCTCCCCTTTAAAAGCATTTGTTTGTTGCTCAGTTACTTTATGTATTAGTTAAATTTTAATTTAATTAATTAACATGTGTGTCTTCGGTTTTAAACATTATACATCACAACAGTTAGAAATTTAAATCTTTTAAAGTAAGTATAGCTCTATATACCACCTGTCAAAAAGACATTTAAATTGATAAATTTGCAAAAATTCAGCATTAGATACTTAGGGGTCTACCCCAAACCGAAAAACATGTCAAGGGGTCTATGAGACAAAAAGTTTGGGAACCTGTGCATTAGAAGAAAGACACAAATTCAAAGAAGGAAAAAAAGTTATAAGTATGGCGTAGGAAGAAGAAATGAGACAGGAAAAAAGAAAGATGGTTTGTGTAAGAGCAAATGCGACAGGTTCAAGAAGAGAATAAAATGAGAATCAAAGCAGAAGAGCAGAAGTGCTTTCTAAAAGAAAGATGTAAAAGAATGGAAGAGCAAGAACAATTTTTAAATGAAGAGTAGAAAAAATTGTCAGATGAAGATATGGAGTTACCTCATGCAATAGAACAAGTTATTGCTATTAAAAGTGAACGAGCCAAAATGCGTGGTATGGGTCCAGATGCTGTAGTACAACCTGTCACTGTTAGGGAAGAAAAAGGTTTATCTCAAATCTCATCTAATATACCACTAATTTCTTCCTATGATGAGATGTATGAAAAAGAAGTGCCAATATCTGTGATTAAAGATAATTCTAAGGAAGATATTAATCATGTGGTCCTTAGTAAAGAGCCTGTGGATTTAGATGATGATGATGATAAAATTGAAAAAAGAAAAACCAGATTTTTCTGGAAAAAAAAACTCAAAAAATTAAGTAGAATAACAGTCGCAGAGTTAAAAACAAAAAGCGAGTGTTATCTTTCATGTAAAAGCATCACGCAACGTTATACCTGTACCCCGTCGTTCGTGTCTTGAGCGTAAATATTCGCCAGATAAACGAGGAGTAGAAAACCCAGCTTGGGAACTAGCTTGAATTTATCAAACGAATTGGTATTTTGAAAATAGAACAAGCATTGCAAGAAAGAGTGGATCAAAAGACTAAGAAAGCTAATATGAGAAAAAGAGTTATACTTAAGTTAGAAAAGAGCGACATAGATTATCAAAAACTTTAAAATGGTGTTTTAAATGCCGAACCAAATTGGAAGTGACCTTTCCTGTAGATTTGTATTATAAAGGGAAAGCTCTGCTCGTGCATAGTGGAACCGAAGTAAGAGGGCTAAGGTAGTGAGAGGAGAAAAAGAACCTTCTGAACGGCAACCACTGAAGGTTAGGGGGGAAACCAGAACCCAGAGGAGACTCTAGTGGGGTCTTTGACAGCGTGGATGGGGAATACTTGGATGATCCTGAAGGAGGAAACAACTGTGAAAATGCCCTCCCTCCCTCCTGTATCATGAATTAAACCACGAGCGGAACTGGACACTTGCCCCACGCGCTTCCCAAACGAATAATTTTGTTCTAGAACATTGCCCAATAGGTAAAACCATCAATGTTGATTCTTTATCAAGGATGGATTTTTTCTTAAAGTTGCTGTAGTGTCTGAGACTGCTGTTGGCGATAGAGTATGGAATGGTGGTGCGGCTTTGGTAGGTTTAATGTATTTTGTGGAAGAGGGCTTTGACCCCAGGGAGAAGATTGCTTGTCTCCGGAGGGTACGGTCGAGGGACGAAAGATGTCCCTTGTTTTGAGAAGCGCAAAAAAGCGTGGTATTGTTTTAGACGGAAGGGGAAGGAATTCCGTCGGTGAGATAGCGACCCCAAGGGTGGTCCGGTGAAAAGAGTATAAGAGATAGTCTCTGGAACTGTGTTTAAATTGAGTGATCTGAGAAGCGACGAACATTTTAATTTGATTGTATGTGATTACTATATTTAATCAAGATTTAATTGTGTTTGTATTGATGGATGTGAGAAGTTATTAAGAGATAAATAAAGTTATTACAGTTGCATTTCCATATATGTTTACATTAATATTCATTTAAAGGGGAATTTTCGTAATTTGCTAGAAAATTGTCTATCATTGAATTTATATACGTATTTAGAATTGTTTACATGTATACTCTTAGAATTAATTCAATAATGCTATTTGTGAAGTTTGTGTTTAGTTTTTTATTTTCTATCTTAATATAGATAGAGTTAGGGAAAGTTAGGAGAGCTTTGTGTGTATCATAATTCATTTCTTCACTATTAGTTACTTAGATTTGGTGAGTTTTCCTGTACTTATTTCTTTGTATGTAAACTGTATTTTCTTTATTGTTTAGCATTTTTTGGAATAATTCTTTGTAATACTTTTTATGTTAATGTGCTGTTTTGTACTTATTTATTTGTTTCTAGCCCCCCTTCCCTCCATATAGTGCTTTTTTTCAGTAACTGTACTGTTGTTTATATATGTGTATCTGTGTATGTAATAGTGTAGCTTTAAGAAAAAGTCCGCCACAGTGGTCAGTTTTGGTTTCAGATGTATGATTAATAATTTAAAATTAATCATAATCTTGGCTGAGACGTATACTGTTGGCGGAAGACTTTTTGTAAGTTTGGCGTCTCCACAACCGCAAGGGAGGCTGCTAGCGAGCTCTTTTTTTCGGGGGACCCGATGGACTGGGCTTGGTTTTTGTTGTATATAAAGCAGACAGAATTCTGTTCTTTTGGGCACAATGTATTGTGTCTGTAAATAGTGAAAAAAGTAACAGAGAAAGATATTATAAGAACGAAATGACATTTGTATCTCATGAAAAGAATAAATTGTTGCGTGTATACTAAAAAATGCTCCACATGAATGCTGTTCATTTTGTGTAAATGTTTGAAAGGAATCGCCATAGGTAGGATGCAATATTCAAAATTGGATGGAGTGGAGGGCGCCTCCCTCTAATTATTAGTATGCGGATAATGAGCCCGGTTTGGTGCACCCAGACTACGCTCTCTCACGTCTTAAAAGTGGTCTCATTCGCAAGCGTCTGTGTAAGGTGTCAAGATCATAATCCGTCGCATGGATCTCACTCTCCCGAATAAAGATTCCCTTCCTGTGCTCCCTTTTTTGAGAGTCAATGGATACCTTGGAGAATGAACTGATGCAATGCGCACAATGTCTCAGCTCAGTTAGATTCTATCACACGCAAAGATAAATTGTCCTACAGTGTTAATGTCGAATACATTCAAAGAATTCTCACGGCACACATTTGTATTCGTGAGAGTAATTTTGCATGGAAGATGTCGCAAGTATCTTTAATGCTTCTCAGCCTTTTCTGAATCCGATTCTTCTAATTGACGCAGTGACTCTGTTTATTCTAATGATGAGCTACGGGCGTGCGTTTCTAAATTTTTACATTTGTCTTCTGCTTTTTTTAAAATTTTAGATGCAATACTTCTACAGCGTTATCTTTTGATTCCAATTGGTTATGTGCGTCAGATACATTAATTAGATGAATAATGTGATCTTCTTTTCTAGGTATTAATTCTATACTACTTGCACTAATTTTAAATTCCGTTTGCTTTAAGGGATCAGTTCCAATAATTATATCAGTAGTTGTTTGCGAATTGTCAATAACATAAACAACCGTCTTATATTTGCTATCTTCGATATCAATAGTAGATTTAAAGGATCCAAGAGGATTAATTTCACTTTTACTGAAAGAAGTTAATCTTATTTTAGTGGGATTTCACGTAGGTCTTCCAATAATTTGATAAACAATTTCGCGTAATAAAGTTATAGTACTACCTGTATCAATAAGAGCATTCAAATCACAATCATTAATTTTAACCGTTTTACGCATTTCTGTTGAGGAATTGATTTCATTAACAACTTCATTTACAACTTTGTTTTTAACAGGTTTCTTAACTATACACAAAGCCCTACTTTAACCCTTTAATTTTATTATAACATTCATTAGATGTATAATTAAACAGTCCACAATTATAACAACGTATACATACATCCCTCTTATTAACAGTAGCATCAAATTAACCTTTACTTTGGAATTTATTATCAGAACACATGTCATTTTTATTAGATGTAGAAAAATCCTATTGTTTAACATTTGTGCGTTTATTGTTATTTCCAAAACTATAAGAATTATTTTGCATAAAAACTTTTTCATACATCTTTAACTTTTCTTTAAATTCTGAGATCCTTTTACATGCATTCAATATTACTTTTTAACGTTTGGAATCAGGGGTATTATTAAGGCGTGGGCGGTGTGGGCCACTGCCCACGGCCTCGCGATGCATAGGGCCTCGCGCCTCAAAGCCGAAATAAATTAAACGAAAAGTAAGGAAAATCCAAAAGTGCACGCCACAGGGTTTTTTATAATTAATAAATTAGAAAATTCTCAGCTCTATCTGTTTTTCGCCATAAAATATCGAAAAATTTATGTATCAACTTTTTTTAAAAAAGAGAGAGAGAGAGAGATTCTGTTTATATGGGTGCATGAAAACATATGAATAAATAATTCGTAAAAATATTGTCTTCTATTTTCTTTAATTAAGAATTTCTCAACTTTGTCTTTTCCGCTCATATTTAGTCTGGCAACATTAGCTGGAGTTAAGCTGCTATCGCAAGGAGTCTGCGGTCAGAGACGAGGCATAGCGCGGGACTTCCAATAATTAGAAAGCAAATTAAAGTATCGCATGCAGACGCAGTCTTATTTCATGTTTCTATATCATATTATAAATTTTAAAAGTATTTAATGTGAGAATAAATAATTTTGTGAAACTGGGCATTTTTCATGATTTATCAATCATGTCAGACTTAGGCACTAAGAAAGATAGAGATAAAGGGAGAAAATAGGAATCTGGTGCAGCAAAAAGAAAAAGAAAAGCGGAAAGTGTTGTATCCAACCAGGTTTAAAATTCAGGTATGATGAAATTTCTCGGGCAAACTGAATCTGGTAGTACCGAATCAAAATAATCGGTTGCTTCGACTTCTCAATAACATTTATCCATATCCGAATCTCCGTTGAATTTGGAAGTTACTCCAGATGTACCGACTATTGATACCGAACGACGAAAACCGGAAATAAAAATAGGATCAAAAACTTTCCAATCATAATCTGGCACTGAGATTTCTGTACTCACGCTGAGTAACATAAGTCCCAATCAAAAAGAAGAGATTGAGATGAGTTCTTCGCACCTGTGAACAGAGATGCTAGTGATGTAGTGAAACAAGCATTTTCCAGTTTTGACCCGGGATTGCTTACGTTTTCCATGACAGATGCTCACCGGTCAGGATATAATTCAAAGCGATCCCACGCAGCAGTTAAATAACAGTGATGAATATTATCCTAAATATCATGATCGTAGACACTCTTTTTCAATTTTCATTTATCAAGAAATCTAAATAATGGTGAAACTCACACACACACAATATGGCCACGGTAGCCGAGTGGTCAAGGTATCCGATCGTGGTTGGCCTTGTCCCGAGTTCGAGCCCAATACCGCTAAAGGCCCGCCGTGAAGGGCAGAGATGCACGTTATATCTGTTGAGAGCTCAAACGTCCTCTTGCTGGTGTGGTAGTTAGGAGAGGAGAGGTGCCAGCACAGGTGTCGTCCTCATCACTTGACCATGGTTCAAAATTACGTGGTCCGTCGCCAAAAGCCCTCGTGTAGCTGAACATTGCAACGTAAATATTCACTCACACACACAATGTTATCGCTGGTTGGTTTAGTCATGTTCTAAAAATAAAGTTTCCTGTTTTCCTTGTAATTTACATTTCAAATGGTACAGGAAGGGTGCTGTAATTGGAAACACTTAAAAGTATAGTATTTTACACAGACATGAGAATACTAAAGAACATATGGCCTATACGTTCCTATGGATAACATTGGAGAAGAGAATAAAGCATGGGAAAACATTAGACCGAGAAAATGAAAGACGAATTCTTGAACCCCAAAAACATTGGTACAATTTGTTTGAGAGATTAATTCATACCATAAATTTCTTATCCTATCATAGTCTGGCGTTTAGAGGTCACAGAGAATCTCTCGAAACAGACGAAGAATTTTGGAAACTTCATAGACTTATTTATAAATTGGTATCTAAATATGATCCTACGTTACGGGGCATTGATAATAAACAACTTGTGCACATCATTATCTAAGCCACGATATTTAAAAAATGAATTGATCACAATATCATATCAAACACAGTTACCAGTGAAGTAATTGGTAGGATAAAAGAGGCAAAATATTATTATTTTTTTTACTCGACTGTACTAGAGACTAGTAGAATTTAACAAATGTCGGTCATCTTAAGATATTGTAGTACATCAACTGGAAGTATTGATCGGATTTTTTTCTGTCACTGAAACGACTGGAGAATATTTGACTAATGGGAGAACTAGAAAAAAATGGCTTAGATATTGAGAACTGTCGTGGACAAGGATACGACAATGATGGTAGGAGTGTGATAAATAGTGGAATTAAAACTCGAATATTAAGTATAAATCCCATGGCATTTTTCACGTCTTGCGGTTGTCATTGCTGGAATCTGTTAACAGCTAATTCGTTAGTGGCAACAAAAACATTTTTTGGTTTTATTCCGAAGATTTTTTTTTGTTGCTATTTTCATGTTCCGGAAAACGCTGGAAAATTATGAAAGATAAATTAAAGCTTACTACTAAGCCTTTGTCAGACACAAGTTAGGAAAGCAGAATCGAGGCGGTGAAGGCCGCATTATTACAATTTGATCATGTTGAATGCATAAAAAACCAAACGGAACCATCCGACACACTCAGTGATTGCGATTCCGTTTTAAATGAAATGTTCAGTTTGGAATTTATCGTATCATTACATGTATATGGTATGAGTTATTAACGCGTATCAATTTCATAAGCAAATTATGGCAATCTGTACAATCCCGTTTATGCATTATTCTTGAGCTTTTGCGTGTATTTTGTAGCTGGATCAAAGATTATCAACAAACTGAATTTGAAAAATACTTGTTTGACGCTCGTTAGCTTATTGAGAAAAGCGGTTATAATTTTCCAAAAGATTTTAAAAATAAAAGGGTAGCCAAAACAAAAAGAGTGTTTAATTATGAAGGCGACGATCACCCTATAGAATCTGTCAAAAGCCGGTGTGAAACAAACTTATTTAAGGCTGTTTTCGGTAAAAGTACGAGAGCTCTAACTAAACGCGAAGCACATTTTCAGACAGAAAAAGGACCCAATTCCCATGGAAATTTGCAATATTATAACTTGTACCTCTGTTAACAATATAGTGTTTTTAAAAATTTCAAAATATTCCGTGAATACTTTCTTTTTTGTTTTAATACGTGAAGGCAAAGCCCATTTAACATTACGGTATAGGATAAAAAAGGCGAAACACATTTTATACCAGAAAAAATGAATCAACTCGGATAAAAATGGGAAGTATAATAAAAAATGCTGCTCTCTAAAGGATAGTGAAGCTAGAATAACATATTAATTTTTCATTTCTTTTATATCTGTAAAAATGTTCTAATTCGGGTTCTATTCTTTAACATTAACCGAAAACAGCCGAAATTAGGATTGATTTTGTGATAAGCAATATGGACTCAATATTTGTGTCTTTAAATCAATATTTTGAAAATTTTGGTTTTCTCTCTGATTTAAACAAGTCTCCAAAAGAGCAAATATTGAAAAACTCTCAAGATTTACACACAGTCCTGCAAGTAGGTGAGATAAGAGAATTCCAACCTTACGAATTATATGAAGAATTTCAAAATATGATCCGAAAGTTACCCAACACTATTGCAGACGTGAAACATCTGCTTCAATATGTCATAGAGAACGATTTGAAAGAAATTTTCCCAAATATTTACATTGTCTTTCGAAGTTTGTTAATAATACCTTTAAGTACCGCTCCTGTGCTGAGTGGAGCTTTTCAAAATCAAAACTGAAAGTAGAAAATTTCTGTTTCTTTAATTTTTCCTTTTTTTTACATTATTGTTTAATGTGCCAAATAAACATGAGTAAAAAGTTTGTTTTTTCTTTATGAATAAAAATTGGTTTTTTATTTTATAAACACTCTTCTTTTGCCACTGGAG
This sequence comes from Trichonephila inaurata madagascariensis, assembly GCA_019973955.1. Lineage (NCBI taxonomy): Eukaryota > Metazoa > Arthropoda > Arachnida > Araneae > Nephilidae > Trichonephila > Trichonephila inaurata. The sequence continues at coordinate 39,636 of BMAV01002985.1, forward strand.
GGCCTCACGAAATGTATCATTAAGTTAAGGTATCACGCCGCCACTGATCATTGATATCATGTGTAATAATAGAATGGTCATCCATAAGAAAGTGTGCTTTTGAAGCAATTTCTTTCTCAAAATATTTGAACATAGATTCTGTAGGGCGTAATCTACGTTTTTGCATTTCCTCATGAATGACGTAATAAATCGCAAATTCTTCACTTAATGCATTTTTCAGAGAAGTATATGTAAAGATTTTATGTAGAGTTTGAACAAAAGTCTTCTCAAGACGTTGGATGTAAATAATTTCCTCCACATTGTGGAAAAAGAAGTTGGCAATGTAATTATCGCTTCCTGTGCGCATCCTCAAGAGAATTTCACTTAGTCGCGAAACGAACTGTCGTCATAACTTCTGGGGTTTGGATTTCCCTCCGATGGCAGAAAGGGGAGGCTCGGTTGTAGATCGAGTTTGGGGGTGTTGTTTCTTTGAATAGCTATCATATTTCCGCGAAAAAGGCGTAGAATCAATCTCCTCATATCATCCATTAAATCGACTGCAAAAATATTTTTTAAAGCTGTAAGGTTTGCCAGATTTTCAAATATTCTTTCGTTTAAATCTCTTGCAACTCCGGCGCTATTAAGGTCCAACATAGTACATACAGTAATTAATTTTGTCTTTGAAAAGTATTTTAAAATATTTTCTTTGAGTGTTTCTAAGCCATAATGTTCCGGAATTCCAGAAAATAGTTTAAGTATTTTTTCTAGAAGATTTGTCATAAGGATCGTCATATATAATTTTGTGAAGATGTGGAACAGTTGAAACAGGGGCCGTTTTTAATAATTTACAATAGCAGGAATTTCTTCTAGACAGACCATGATGCATATAGTTGTTCACAAATATAGAAGAATGAATCGGAATAGACTTACTGGTTTGATGATTCCATTAATGCAGAGAGGTGGTCCAAAACTTTTCTTGGTTTGGTCAACTTTTTAATTCTTGAAAATATTAAACTTCCTTTAAAATATTAAACTCTTGAAAATATTAAATTCTTGAAAATATTAAAATTTTTAGGGGTTAACTTAATTTAAAGACGAGCCGCTAAATGTTATGTTGATCCCTATCTCAAGTTAATTTTGAGGCCGAGACCCCAAATGTTATGTTTATGTTGGTTCGTTAGCTAGCAATCACTAAGAGCTAACAAATAAAACTATTTATTTCAACAAAAACAAAGAAAATGGGTACAAAACAGATATTATATATTAAAACATTTAAACACGCGTCGTTGCCTAATGATTGTAGTTTTCTTTTTTCGCATCGTCTCCGTTCTTTTTCTCTCTGGGAATCACTGCTTGTCTCCTGGCAAAGCGGGCTAGTCGTGTGCCAGGGTGCATACAGGTGGAGTCCTACTTCCTTCACATATAAAAACATCGCTGTTTGTTTCTTTTTAGAAGGTATATATATATAATATTAAACTGATTAACAAGTTGAAAATAAAGTTACAACAATCTTACAAATGTGACAGATTTTATTGACATTTTTAATATTTTGTTTAGTAAAATACCTAAGCACCTACCTTAATTTCATTTTGAGTTTTTGGAATTTTTTATTTTTGATAAATGAGAGGCCTGTGTGTAGATTTTTTCTCTTAATTCAAGTGAGGGTATTAACTCTTATTTGTCTAAACATTTCCTTAGTTCACACAAACCTTAACGATAGTGAAAAAACACAAATTTCTTCCTCCGTCGAGTTTTCCGGAAACTTTGCTCAAATGTGTCGTGAGGGAGAAAACTAAAAAAAAGGGGCCATTCCGTTGTATATATTAAATAAGTCTTTCGAAAAAAATAGCGGGTAATGTTGACAAACCTTACTTAAAAAAAACCTTTTTTTTTCTTTGCAGATTACATCACTATTATTCATAGGCAGTTTAAAACAAGTCCGAAGGTGCATAGGATCACTAAAATGTCCCAAGATAAGTTTTCAATACCAGGTGGTCTCTTCACTCATCCAACCACATCTCCTGTTGCAGGCCCTTCCACTGGACCGGATCTTCCACTTAGGTTACGTGAACCACGTCCAATGCCAGGTCGTTCAATCCCATCTCCTTCAGAGCGACGCCCGAGGATCCCAGTTTCTTCACCACTCATTAAACCGTATGTTAGTGTATTTAAACGATACGCATCTCCTCCTGTAAAAGCAAGGAACAAGCCTTCTTCCCCTATACCTACTTTTGACATGGAACAAGCTCGTAGGGAGGTGTTTTCTCCGATAGGTCCAAAAAAAACTCCTCCTCCACCGCCAAAGCCGAAAACACCATCACCCAAACCACCAGTGCTAAGTCCAGCTTCAATTGCAAGGCTTCCTGAATATCCTGCTCGAGTTCTGCGTTATCGAGCCATGCTTCCGAAGTATGAGCCGGTTACACCTCATCCAAAACCGATCAAAAGACGTCCTATCGGACCATTGCTATCTCCTCCAAAAGGTGGATTCCCGAAACTTCAGGGACCTCGAAGAACCTCTTCTCCCAAACCTCCCGTTTTCCGAGCTTACGAGGAAAAAGTTGAAAAACCAGAACCTAAACTACGTTATTTGGTTTATACTCCCCCTTTTGACGAACCTTACGACTTCACCAGCTCTAGCAGTGAAGACGATTTCGTACCGTATGATGCATTCTCTAAGTTCCTGCTCCCTCCTCCTGAGTTTGCAGAGTACAAGAAAGAGCTGAAAAAATGGGAGGAGAGAAGAAAGGCGACACCCCGGTTGTTTGTGAGAGAGCCGACGAAGTTCAGACACATTTCTCTTCCGCCCAGGCCTCCGACTCCACTCCCGCCTGCGCCCCTCTCACCGGCCCGTTCTCCCGCTCTGGAAGAAATGCGTCAGAAAATGACTGAAAGCGAAGCAAACTCAAAATACGTGAGTGTTTTTTTTTTTTTCTTTTGTCTCTCTCTGCTAAATGTTAAATTTTGAAATTATTAGACGGATTCAGAGTGCTGGTTGTTTCAAGTCATTTGCAGAGCATTAAATACAATGTGTTTATAACTTTACTGGATACGTTTTTAATATCAGACAAAAACAAAAAGAGATTATCGAATTATTAGTTGTTTTTAAGTAACATATATCACATATAATTGGATTTTATTTTTAAAATTGTCTAAAGAAGAAGGAGGTACCTGAATTCAAAACAGACATTGTACTTGTTCTATTTGTAAATCTCATAATGGGGTAAATTCGCCGACAATTGGCGCCACTGAGGGCAACATTTGCACGCGTTTATTCGTACCGGGGGGTAACCTATTTGTTAGTTGTTGACATTCTTATGCTTTAATTTTATCTAATTAAAAATTGTATTTTTTGCATTATTCTAGTACATGTATTTGTTAGGAAATAATCTTAATAACTCTTTTATACAATTTTTGTTTTATTCTAATTTATTTTTTTCTAATTAGGTATTCGTCTGCTTCGTTAGTGTTATCTGTTAGTTCTTAGCGTTAGCTGGTATATTTATTTCTTGATACACTTAGATAGAGATCTTAGTTACCTTAGTTCTTAATTAATTTAGTTTAATTAGTTTAATTTAGTTCTTAATTAATTTAATTTCACAGCATAGAATCAAAACTACTTTTTTAAAATTGTATGACTACCGAATAACAAGGGCATCATTTCCTTAAAAAGTAAACACTTATTATTATCATATACAGTGCAAATAATTAATTTTTTTAATATTATTAATTTTTTTAATATCATTATTTTTCTCCTAATAATTTTTTTAATATTATTAGGAGCAAATAATATTAAAAAAAAGTGTGTGCGTACTTATGTACGCTCGTAAGAAGTTATACTTCTTTGGCGTAACAAGATTAAAATCTTTCTAAAAATCTTGAGCAGGACAAGCGGGGCCAAGGACGAAAGGTGGTAACGAGCAGAGTTGAACAATACTAACCTTAAGTCTCAATCGGACCAGCCAAACCCGAGATAATTTCGATTTAAATAAACTTAAACACCCCCGCACAGGGACAATAGGACCAATAACATGAGGGGTTTTCGGCAGACTGTATCTAGAGATGAGGTGAACCGAATATGACACCTGAGACCTCATATTGAATGTCTCGGCCTGAAGGATCGTTCCTGAGAAAAATAAGACATCCGCCTGAAGAGCCCCCGAGTTATGGTGATTTTAAAATAATTAAAACATTTAAAACAATTAAATAAAATAGAAACAGGGCACCCAGCAACTCGAAACTCGGCCTGGTTGTGAGGAAACACAAGAGAAATCCATTCAAACCGGTCCGGAGTCTTTAGTTGCAAATGGGTCGGCTCTAGCTGGGGAAAGGAGAACGAAACTAACTTCCCCCGGGGGGAACAACTGTGACGTAAATAGTCGCATACATTCCAACGATACACAAAGTAGTAGATGATCCCAAAGTTTCATCCTTCTATCTCTAATACCGTGACGTCATCAAAAGATCGAACCCCAATGGAATGACATGGGGATTATAATTTTAGAGATAACGCCCCCCTAGGCCCACTATCTACACACGAGTTATAACAGATGAAAGGGCTCAATGAGAAGAACCTATGGTCCGAGTTTCATTAACGAAGCTCAAAAATCCTCGGAGCTATGTGGGATTTAAAAATTTTTAAAACTTTAAAATAATTTTAAAATGTTAAATATAGGTGAAGAAATGGGACTATGGTCCAGAAAAAATATTGTCTAGGATGCTCATAAGAAGAATAATCGAATTCAGCAGGTGCGGTCGACCAATTCGAGTTATTACTGGGGAAGCCCTGTAGGGGGAGAGCACCGGAGGGGGCCAATTCCACATAAATCTCGCGTTAGTACGAAAATATGGCGGACCTCCAAAATTCAAGTCCCAAGCACGATTCCTTAGGGGGGGGTGACATTTTTTCCAGTCCCCATAGGATTAACATGGGAGCATGATATTTTACTGCTTAAACCCTCCCCATGTCTACACAATGGGAATGAAGTAAATGACTGGATGGGTCTCGACGAGTGGAACAGTTGGTTCAAATCTCAAGTCCGAGACTCGAACAGGAGCCAAGATATTGTGAATTTAAACAAATTTAAAAAGTTTAAAACAATTAAAAACTATGGAAGAAATAGCCCAATGAGCATGAAATTATAATACGGAAGAGCAGATAGAGAGGGATCGCGAAAGCGCCAGGTCCGAAAGGACTGTGAGGCTCGGGTGCCGAGACATTGGCCAAAAAAGCTGTAGAGGGGGGATGCACGGGGGGATGCATCCCAACAAATATGGTTTATAACAATAGTTATTACGATCCTCCAGATATCGGTCCCCTAGTACCAAAAAAGTGGTATGTTAAAATATTAGACAACGGTGTGCGCGCGCATCCGTGACTGTTTTGCGCATTGTAAAAATTTACCCTCATCCTTTTTATCCTAACGCGCAATAAGAAGTATAACTTCAAAAAGGTATGCTTGTAATTTTAAATAATAGTTCAAAATAAAGAGAAAATATTTGTTCTGAAGTAATACAATTTAAACATAATTTGTGGGAGGAATGTTTACAAAATATTTTTCTTTGATTTTTACCTTCCACAAGTTATGGATTTCTAAATTACTAATCATTATCCTTAACTGTTAAAAATTAATATCATTTCTTTCTTGAAATTAAAATAAAATGTTCTGAAGGAGAATGATGCTTTTGCAAAAGGTAACAATGTTTAGAAATGATTAAGTTTATTTTGATGATTTGTTATCTTATTTTTTTTTTAAACTTGTTAAACTTGTAAAAAAGTTTATTTCTTGAAGTATATAGCCTATGTATATAGAATATGAGTTAATATGAAAATTTTAGATAAATGTAGAGAATTATCTTTTGGTAAAAGTGTTTGTTTTTTTTTTTGTAAATTTTAGCGGCAAATTTTTTGAAATTGGCTAACTAATTATTTGTTTATCCATGATTTAACTATTTTTCTTTTTCGCACAAATTATTAAAATAATTTAATTCCTGAAAACTGAGTATTATGCATGTAAAGTTAATTATAGATATGAGTATTTGTGTGTGATTCATATATATTTATACTGTGATGAAAATGAATTTTTTTTTACAACTTTATGAATTGCATATTTTATAATAGTATGGCTTACCAATGGGGATATCGAACACAATATGTGTAACATTATAAGTGTCATACATTTGAAATAATCCTGTAATTTTGGTTTGAGTTATCAATACTATGGAAAGTTCTTAAATGTAATGTGATTATCCATTATTACGAGTTATTGAATTACATATAGAGTGCATAATCAGGACTAATAATTAACTAAATGGTTATAATGTTATTTCTAAATTGTACGGGCGCCCTTCTCCTAGATTATCAGCGTGAGCCAGAGGTGTAGGACTAGAAGCAGCCATGAGACTTTATTAACTTATACCAATAACAGATTAGATAATAATATGATAAGAGTGAGAATCTACGGTGGCTAAGCACACACTATATATAATACCGAAATAACGTAACCCGAACCACTATCAATAAATAACTCGCCTAAGCTCAATCCCAATGTGATCACAGATCCTGTCCAACGAAGTATCACTCTATCTGAAGTTGCGGTTTACTGACGTGCCATGGGGTATGCACCTCGACTAAGGGCTCACACACACTTCGCGAAATACTCTTCACACGCCCTAACATAACCTTCCCCAAATGCCACTCAGCTTATTTAAAAGCTTCCTTCCCGCTTTACTTCTTGGGTTGGTTGCCATTCATTCTGGCCCCAAAGGATATGTTAATAAAAAAACGCGTCACAAAATGTATTAACTGTTTTAATAATTTTCTCTAAGTTGCAGCCGCTATAGCAAGTTCTCATATTAATATTAATAAAGAGTTGCTTTCATTCATGCATGTGTACAGAATGCCAATATTGCAAATATTAAGCAACGAAAACAAAAATTGTAATTTTTCTAAGCAAACAAGTGTTTGTAAAAAGTAAGTGTTTCTAAGCACTAAGCAAACAAGTGTTTGTAAAAAGTAAGTGTTTCTAAGCACTAAGCAAACATGTGTTTGTAATTTTATTCGTTACGCAGAACTGGATTGTTTTCTATTGCATGGGTTTGGATCACAAATTAAGATTATTATAATGCGAGTAGGAACAATATTAACAACTTACATGACAAATTGAATATTTTTTAATTGTCTTCATTTAAAGTGCCTGTAACATGTTGAACAACTTATTTAAAATTATTATACGACTAGCTGTACCCTGCCAAGCGTTGCTGTGACTCGGTACGGTTAAAAACAAGTAATAGAAAAAAAATATTTTTAAATCAATTTCTACTTAGATCAACAAAGAAAAATTTTTATATTAGCTACTTTTTATTAAATAGTTACAATTAATATATAAATATGTATATACATAGGCTAGAATCACAACATTAAGTGGTTTTTCATTTTTATTAATTTTCATTAAAGTATCGTATTGTTATTCAAAACAATCATGTTTTTAAAATTTCAGTTCAACTAAATGCTTTAAAACGTGAGGAAAAAAATCTTTCAAAGCTTTGATCCAAGTCGCTAAAAATGAAACCAACGTGACCGTATCCATAATGCTTTAAATAATTAGTTTCAGTCAATTAATTTTAATTAATTATAGTTAAATTATCGTATTTTTACCCAAATAAATAGTATAGAAAATTTCAGCTTAAATGAGCGCTTTAAAATGTGAGAAAAAAGCGTTTTCAAGTTTTGACACAAATCGCCAAAAGGGTCGTTAAGTCACCCAAAGTGATGCCAACGTTGCTGTATTTGTAATTCTTTGAATAATTAGTTTTAATCAATTAATTTTTATTTATTAAAACTAAATTACCGTATTGTCATCCAAAATAATCATGTATACAAAATTTCAGATCAATTGAGCGCTTTGAAATATATTTTATTAACGATTGGAAATTTAAACGAGATAAATTTATTACTCATCCTGACGATAAGGCCTGTGAAATTTTTCAGGCATATGTCGCGTTAAAAAATGGGCGTAATTATGTTGCCCACAATTCGGCCTAACTTTCAATCGTGCAATCAATCTCAATTGGATTTTGAAACGCAAACGGTCTGCGCTCCATAATTCATGAAGTCAGAGATTTCGTTTTGGAGTAAAATCTTGATTTGTTTCTGGTCCAAGAAACCAAACTAGAACCTGGTCAGGACCCCCTGATTGCAAATTTTATCATTTTTATAAAGATGATCGTGTAATTTTTCCTAGAATTCGTACTGCAGGAGGTACCGCTATATACTGTAAAAGAGTAATTTCGTTCAAAGCAGAGCCCCTTTACCGGGGATACAGTATATGGATGCTACTGCTATCGAAATTAAAATTTATAATTTCCCTCCCCTCCGAGTAGTTTCTGCTTATGCTCGTTTTTGTGCGGAAATCAAGAGAAAATTCCTCGAAAAGGATTTTCTTAAAATTCTAAATTCAGGTAATAACTTAATCATTGCTGGAGATAACGCTGCTCACAAAGCGTGGAATCACAAGGTCGAACAATTTTGGCTTTCGTCTTAAAAAAATTATTCAAAATTATCCTAATGCAAGGATTGTTGCACCTTACACTCCGTCGCATATTAATTCACGTTCTCGGCCGGGAGCCCGTGACTCATTTATCGACCTGGCTGTTTTTAAAACTATCCCTTTTAATTATGACATTAGAGTTATAGATGATCTTTGTTCGGATCATCTACCGGTCATTTTAACTCTATACACTAACTCTGCTACCA
>BMAV01002985.1:48769-60082 GCA_019973955.1 Trichonephila inaurata madagascariensis
CACGTTTTTCAAAATAAACACCTTAGAAAAATTACTAATGCTCCCTGGTTTGTCAGAAACGAAATCTTGCACAAAGATCTCAAAATTGATCCAATTCTTGATTTCATAAAAAATCAGTCCACAAAGTTTTTTGACAGATTACCTCAAATTCCTAACCAATCTATCCGAGTCATCCCTGCCTATGATAACTCGGTCCCAAGCTCTGCAAAAAGACCTAGAGCTGCTCTTCACCACATATATCAGCATTTCCCAGTCCTTAAAAGACTTCGGAGATCCTGAATATAGTCTTTGGAAACTCTTTTCAAAATTTTTATTTTCTTATTTATTTATTTAAAAAAAAATCTCTAATTTTAGCTTTCGTCATTTTGTGCAAGATTTCATCCCCATTAAACTACTTCGACTTAAACCCACATTCTTCTGAATCGGTCTTGCGTGGTAGTTTAATCGCATGTCAATTATTCTCCTTTTTCCACATCTTTTGTGGATCATCTTTTATTTTACTCATCTCTCAGCAGATGGCATCACATTATGGACACTTTCTGTGTCAATGCCTTCTCTTTTCGTTCGCTGTTCAGCGACACTCCCTCCTGTCATCACTACACGATTCAGCAGTGTTTGTCCTTCCCCTTTATTTTAACATCATGTACCACGAGCACCACGGCATTTATTGCTTTTATTCTCCATTTTATCTTTTTATCTTTCAAATTCTGTGTCTACTTTCTGATTTCGTTCCGCAAAAGAAAGGACGAATTAGAGAAGAGCACAGATTTCTGCCACCTCCCTCCGGGATGGTGCCTCATTAAATATGTTCCATACTTGCCAATTAAATTGTTTCTTGCTCTCTCACCGGTAGTATGTCCTCAGCTACAGGTGAGAAGCTTTCTTTTAGAACGGCTCTGAGCTGTTGTTAGTAATTTTGATAGCATCTTTTATATTTTATGGAACTTTCAATTAATTATTTTCTTTTTTCTTATTAATTATGATGAGAGGGTAATACCGTTTTTTTGGTAAGGTACCTCGTATTTTGAAGCCGTAGGCCATGGGTTATAAATAAATATAGAGAGAGTGTGAGCTAATAGTAGAGGAATTGAAAAAAGGAATGAGAAAGTACACATTTCTAATATTTTTAACCATTTGCACTTTAAGTATGATTCTTTTTCTAAAAAAATATGTATAAATATGCATAAACAAAACTTTTCTAAGTAGATTTCAGTTGTTAATAGAATACATGAATTTATTACAGTTTGTTTTTGTCCTTATATTATGAACCTAAAATTATTTATGTTGTCTCCATAATGGAGTCTTAAATGGATTAAATTGTTTTTTTTCGGTGAAGTCGATTTGCAGTTTAGAATCAATAAACCTTTTTATGCCAGTAGAAATTCCACAGAATCCATTCAATTCATCCTTGCCATCACCGATAAAATACATTTGTAGGAATTTATGTTGACTATCTGTGAACAGAAGCAGGGAGCCGGATTTACGATAAATTTATCCTTTTATTTTGAAAATTGACACGCATTGTTACAATTTCTATTTCAAACGATGTCATTTGGAAACGTGAATTGTATTTCCTGATGTTAGATAGGAAATGCTTTAATTCCACAGTATATCTGGCAAGCAAAGTTTTTAGTGTCTGGTGATTCTTCAAGTTGAGGCCCTTTAATTTTTCCAGTGGTTCAACACATTACTTTTATTTCTCCATTAAATTTCAGAGCCTTGCAATTAGGACATACTTCAGTCATTGTGCCGATGAGAATATGCTGGCACAAACTATAATCCTCAGATGGGTTGTACCGAATGCAAGGTGACTTTAATCATGTTATTGATTTGCACAAAGTCGTGTTTGATGCTGTTTCACGTTGACATTTTTCAGTCATACGCAGCTTACTGTGTTCCTTTTGTTGAGAACAGAGCTGATCTGAAGTTGCAAAATGCTAATGCTGTGCTCAGAAGCGTTAATCGTCAAGTCTGGTTGCACTGCTGTTTCCTTAGCGAGTATTTGAGCATTTCTTTGTCTGGTTTGCTCGTTCGCTGATGCCTGTTCCTTCTCAGTTTGCCTCGCGTTACTTTTCCTAGGCGAGTAGGATTTTCTTAAACGCATTATTTTTATGTACTCAGGCCAATTGACTGCACTTAAAAAAGGAAAGGTTAAAACAAAAAGGAAAAACATAGATAAAAAGGGGGGAAAAATGCAAACAAAACATTTAACTTCAAACATAAATCAACCAACACAGCCCAATTCCAATGCAATGAGAAACAGAATATTTCATTCCATTCAAACAAATCACTCCATAGAAGTCAATTTCACTATATAAATTGAATTCAAACGAACATTAATTGACTGAGCTCAATTTCCATCAAATGCCCTGAGAAATAAGAAAAGCAGTTAAAAAACTAAATGAAAAACAATGATAAAATTATAAAATATGCTCGCATAAAATTACACTACAATAAAAGACGCAGCTCAATACCAAAGCAGTGCAGTACAAAATAATTAAGGTGACTGCCTATGTTTTAAAATGTCACCGATAATTAAACCATATAATTAATTACACGAGTGACACTTTACAACTAAATCTAATTTGTGCACTCTTTGCAATTATAAATTGGCTACTTGCTTTTCTTCATCTCTAACAGAGAAAAAGTAGAAATATAAATCACATGGTTGAAGACATTTTTTGCTGAATACGCAAGAAAAATTTAAATTTGAACATGGATTTCCCACCAGAAATCTACGACAAAACCTTAATAAAGATTGAAGAATTTGCAATTTAAATTTGACTGGCATTTGCAATCATTATCAACAAAGTTTAGGGTCTACCTTTAAAGTTGAGCAGCTTAGGTCTAGATATGGATTGCTCCTCACATGAACAATTATTTGTTGTGTGTTCGAGAGTAGTCGGTGATGGCAAGGATGAATTGAATGCACACAGCGGAATTACTAACGGAACAAAAAGGTCCATTGTTTCTAAGCCACAAGAGCTTTTTCACTGAAAAAAAGACAATTTAATGCACATTGAGGCCTCCACTATTGAGACAACGTAAATAATTTTAGGTTTATGACATAAGGACAAAAAAAAAAAAAAAAAAAAAAAAACGTTATAACTTCAAGTATTCCGTTAACAAATTACAAATGAAATCTGTTAGAAAAGCTTTGTTTATGCATATAGTTATACATTTAGTTATACATATAGTTATACATTTAGTTATACATATAGTTATACATTTAGTTATACATACAGTTATACATTTAGTTATACATATAGTTATACATTTAGTTATACATTTAGTTATACATATAGTTATACATTTAGTTATACATATAGTTATACATGAGGCATGATATTTTTTTTATAAAAAAAAATCATGCCTCAAGTGCAAATGGCTAAACGTATCAGAAATGTATGTTCTCTCATTCCTTGTGTTTTAAGCCAGACTGAGCCACAGGAACGTGTGGCAGTGTACAGCTAGTTATAACAAACTTGAATCTTAAAAAGTTATCAGAAACAAAAGTAAGGTTCAATATTTTGATGAAAAACCCAGAAACAGTTCCAAACAAACACAAAATATACATCAGAAAAACTTAATTTAGCCATTTGTATTTCAGAGTAACATCAAATGAAATTTTGAAATCCCCCCAAATAGATGCTTTTTAATCAGTCTAATATGTTATCGCCCCAACTCTTAGAAATGTTAAAAACTATTTGGCAGAAAAATCCATAGCGAAGTGCAGAAAAATATTATTATTTTGTTCAAACAGGGGTATAAAACGATTTCCCATTATTGAATGCATACTATGGCATTTGGCGATGTCTTCTGTTTTGAGGTAAATGATGGATTGAAAAAAAATGTAACCTCCAAATAATAAGAATTATATTACAATATTTAATTTAGAATTACTGGAGAAAGATGAATTGGTAGAAAATTTTATATCAGTATACTACTCGCTTTTGACATGATTTTGAAATCACGCCAAGTAGATCTTTTGCAGCGTCTAATGTTATCACTTAAACTTTAAGAAATTTTAACAATTTCCTGGAAAAGTTAATAGCATACTGAAGTCAAATTAGTACTTTATATATAAAAATTGTCAAAGGCAGATAACCCAAGTTTGGAAATACAATACATCCAACTCTTTTTTTTTTTTTACACTATTTTGAAATGACACGGTTCACACATATATATTTTTTTACACAAACTTTTGTTCTAGCACCAATTGCTCTTTTTTTCCAATTCTAATTTTGACAGTTTAATCAGAAGATGGTTGGCTTAGGCCCGCATATGTGTGAGTGACTTGATGACTTTTTTTATTTAGCATTTTAAAGCATGGCTTTTTTTATTTTATATTGTAGAGTTTCGAAGAAGGCCTGATTTTTATAATCACTTTTTCCTTTATTTTGTTTTAATCAATAGCACTTCATTCTTCAGTATAATTGCATTTTGTATTAAAGTGTTCAGTTTGTTGGATGCAATAAATAGTTTCAATAAGTTTCTAAAAGTTTATGTTCAAGTTAAATTTATTTTTAATTCAATGGTGAAATTTCCAGTATTATCAGGGTATTATAGCAGAAGTGAAAAGGCACTACATAATACAAATGTTTCAATGCAAACCCATGGAAGAAAGAAATTTGAATGTTGTGGAAAATTAACGATTGTGGAAAACACATGGACAAGTTTCTTTTACTATTGTGCTAATCAATTTTGAATGCTCGTTGGAGAAAGATTTTTCCAGCATGCATCAAAAGTAGTACAAAAATCATAACTCTATTAAATGAAACTGGTGGCAAAGGTTTAAATTGCATGGAAAACACTTTTTTTAATTTTTTCTCTAATAAAAAGGAATTGTTTTTATTTTATAAATATGTAACATGGATTTTCTTAGCACATTTTTTGCACGGTTTTCTAAGGAACAAATCTACCGTGGCAAAAAAAACCAGTTGGGTGTACTAACGTAAATTGATGTAAAAAGATTTGAGCTGACTTTATCTATCTGAAGGCATAATTAAAACAATTATTACAATCTTCGCTTACTAAACAGACAAATCAATTTAGCATACAATTACCTGAAAAGTACGTATATAATATGTAAGCAAAACCGTAAACATTGGGTGACGAAAGCATATCAGAATGTTACAACGAACTTAAATCATAAAAGGCTATTGAAAACACAATAAGAGGTTCCATATTTTGATTAAATCACCATAAACAGTTCCAAGCTAACCCAAAATACATGTCAGAAAATCTGAATTTTTCCATTGGTATTGCAATAGTAATATCAAATGAAATTTAAAAACTTGCCTAAAACAAAGAAAAAAGTATACTTATCATAAAATACAGTCCATTAATTTCGCCAAATTAAGACGTAGACAAGTGCAGAAATATATTGTGTTCCAACATGCACAGAATGATTTCTTATTGAATGCATATCGCATCATATGACGACGTCTTTTGATTTGAGGTAAATGTTCGACAGGAATCTAATTTAAGAATACTGGAGAAATATGAAATAGCTGAAAATTTTAATCGGTAAACTACTCGTTTGGGGCGTGATTTTGAAAACACGCCAAATAGGTCTTTTATGGCGTGTTATCATCATAACTTTTAGAAATGTTCACTATTGAGCAGATAAATCTGTAGCCTACAGAAGTTAAATATAATTATAATCTTCGCTTAATAGGAAGATAAATAATTTTAGCTTAAAATTACAGAAAAAATACGTCGTAATGTATAAGCAAAATAGTAAACATCGCGCCATAATATTATCAGAATGTTGCCAAAACTACAAAACAAGCTTTGAGTAGTTTGAAGAAAAATCATTAAAAAAAAGGATTTATTCAAAAAATTATGCTAATTAAGTATCAAAGAACAGAAAAATTGGATAAATATCCCAACCGATAAACATAACTACAGTAAAAATATGTAATAATCTTGAAAAACTCCGTGTAATGTATAAATATTCGCATTTACTGAGAGATGTGACATCATATGACGTCATAACACCAGAAAATAACATAAAAATTATATTCTAAAAAATTTAGAGAGAATTACGAAATAATAAGTACATAAAAACCCATCCGGATTCAAATGGAACGTTTGTTAAAATTTCAGAGGAAATAGTTCAGTAGTTTCGGAGATTAGCGTCTTTGAACAAACACACATTACATTTTTATTTATATAGGTATTAAGGGAATGTTTCATCTGAAAAAGTGCAATAATTTTCAAAAATTCAATTGAATTATCCTTGTTTTAAATATATTTTTCTTCTTGTTAAATTACATAATTCTTTAAGTTATTGTTTATCTCATATATTAGATAGAGTTAACATGAAAGCGCTTTTGATTAATAATAAATAATTATCCATTGATGAAAATGAATCCTATTTTTACAGCTTGCAAATAAGATAGAAAAAATTCAAAACAATATATATGTAAATAACTAGTTGCATATAACTTCCCTTCAGAATTTCTACTCGTTATGTCTCTTGACCAGGTATTTATGTTACTCCAGTTCCATTTCATGCAAACTTAAAACTTACTTGGAAAAATGTATTGATATGTTATATCACTAATATGTATCTAAAGTATCCTGTAACGTCTTCGATTGGGGTGAACCTCACCCATCTATTCATGCGAAGTTTTATGGCCCCAAAAAGACGTTAGATGACAAGAGCACGTGGCTATGGGGTCATTGTGTATTGTCTGACCTTGGACAAAAGCCGACATCCATTCTGGAAGTTACAATAACCAAAGAGAGCCGGTGACAATAGGTTGACATAAAGGCGAAGCCTGTATGAAAGCCGGTGCCGAGAGAATGGGGTTAGAAAACCCAGGTGGTGTGATGAATAAGAGTTTCAGAAGTTAGATGAGAATTATGGCGCCCTTAGATTCCAGACAGACCAGGAATGTGTTTGTGTTTGCCGCACAAATAGGAGACGAATGTGGCCCGGGGACGAGGGCAGACCTTTTTTTTTTGGCCTGCCAATGAGGAAGACGAGGGGCGTGTTGTGGATCCGCACCTGGTGTTTAAAAGGGGTTGATTTTGGGGAGTGAGAGAGATAGAGAGCCCTGGAGTGAGACAGATGGAGCCCAGGATGGAAAACTTGATGTAGAGCCCTGGAAAAAGAAAAACTGGATAGGAACCCTGAAAAGAAAAGGGAATCGCGAGTGCCTTTCGGAAAAAGGATTAAACTCCCGTGAAATAAACTGTCCACCCTGCTTGGCATATTTATTGGACTTTTTAGTAACTTATGAAGCAAATAAATACTGCTTTAAATTTTAAAATGAGGCTGTGACAAATTTTCTTGTTTGCTAACTACTCACGACGTTACAATCCTTTTATATATATATACTAGCTGACCCAGCCAATCGTTGCTGTGGCTTTGTTTTAATACGATGATTTAATATTATTCTAAGCCATTCAATGCAGTCAAATTAATCTTCTTTTACAATTTCGAAGAGTTGAAATTAAAAATAAAACAACATAATGTTTTTAATTTTATTTTATTAATCTCCTATTTGAGTATAGTATAATACGCGAAATACTTACAAAGTTGTTAAGTAACAATATATAAAGATTTAATTTTATAAACTAGGTGATTTTTTTTATCAATTTTTAATATTATTCTTATTTTAATCTGTATAAGATAATGTGTATAAAAAAGTTCAATATATAATTAATCGCTAATCGGTGCACAATATTTTTCGTTAACTCGTATTTTGCTATCTCAAAAAGATTCGACGGTTTCCCGACACGTGAGCGTGCAACATATAGTTGCCCATTGGAGAAACATGAATTTTCTAAGTCTAAGCATCAAATGGACGTTGTTTGTCTTTGAGATTTATTGATGGTCGTAGCGAAAACCAAACGAATTGGGAATTGAAGCCTTTTGAAAGGTATTGGGAATTCTGACGATATCAGTGGAATACGTGGCAACAGGACTATTTCTCCTTTACACTTTATAGTCAAAATGTTTGCTTCAAGAAGTTTCCTGGTAATTCTTTTAATGACCAAAAAGTGTACAGTTGCATATTCTAGGTGGAATTAAGTCTCGCAGCAGAATAATCAGTGAACCAATTTTCAATTGAAGATTATGTGGTGGCGTTCCTGATATATTCAGAGAATTTAAAAACTCAGCTGGAAAATTTAGGGGTTTGTGTTTTCATCAACCATAGTGTCGAGTGATTTAAAACGCATTGGATTACCTGGCAACAACTCTATATCTGGAAATTTATTTCGTCATTATCAACATTTTTTCTGTTTAAGTAACTGGACTGCAAAGTCAATCATTACATAGATAATATCCGGCAAGACAATCAGTTCAATTCATTTACTAGCTGAAAAATTAAACAACACAGATTGAAGGATAAAGAATTTTTTAATGAGTTCATTTTACGTGAATCGCAAATTAAACAAAAAAGATTTTTGCATTTCTCAGCTAAACAAAAGAAAGAATACAAAACATCATTGTTAAATTTTAAGTCTGTAGATCTAATAGCTGATAAAAAAGATTTTTTTTTATTTATAAGTCCCTGTAACACTCTTGAGGGTCGATTTTTGAAAATACCTCCCTAAGCTGATCTCTGCTCAGCAAAAGTAACACATTGTTAAAAGTTTTGTGTAATGAACGCTTAAAATAGTGTAAATAATTTATATCTGAAAGTGTAATACATTAATATTACTTTCTGTTGTTTTATTTTATGTTAAAATTGTAATATTCGTAAGCAACGCCGTTTCTTAAATTATAATTGCGATTCAATGAAAAACATAGCGAAATGTTGACGATAGAGTCAAGTTGGCAAATGTCTTGCTACTTCCATATATAGCTCGAGCTTTATTAGAGCTTTGTAAGACCCGCCGTGTAGGGAAGCGATGCATGTTAATTCTTTACCTACCGCATTATGATTTACTGCAGTTTTTTTCATGCAATATTTTTTTTTGGATCACTGCATTGAAAATTAAAGGATATACATAAACAAAATACTCCACTTTGGGAAATTTAATCCGTTAGAGCTAATAAATTAATTAAAGATATTCCACTGTAAAATTAATTATATATACCGTTCACTTAAAATGAATAGTTAAATCATTTTCTAAGGTCTTCATTAACATAAAAAAACATAAGACACTTAAATTTTGACATTAACTATTTTTTCGGGACAAAAATGATAAACTTTGCAATCCGCTGAAAACGCCGTCAGCTGAAAACGCAATATCTGCTACAAAACTATTCGCCTTCCCCGCTAAAATACTCGTCATAGAACCCGTGCTGATATATATCTTGGAAGAGTGGATTTCAAAGAATATTCCTGCTAAGTATTGGTTGAATAATCCTGCTAAGTTGGTTTGGTGTGGTAGTTAGGAGAAGGGGTTCCAGCTCAGGTGTCGTCCACGTCACTTGACCATGGTTCAAAATTACGTGGTCCGTCGCCAAAAGCCCTCGTGTAGCTGAATAGTGCGACATTAATATTCACTCACTCACTTACTCCAAAAAATACAATACAGTAGTTTTAATTATTTTTGTACTAAAAAATCCAATATCTGCCTATTCAATTAAAATTATAGCGTTATAATTAACTACTAACCACAAACAAATTTTGAAAATTTGTCCAAATGATATAGTGTGAAAGAGAAAGTTTATTTACTTTAAAAAAGATCAATTTCTTACTACCAAATGTGCATAATAAAATCATAAAAAAGATATTCACACAAATAAGGAGAGATTTATAGCAACCTCTTCCTTTAAAACTTATTTTTATTCTGAAATAAAAAAAATTAGGGACAGGTAATTAGCTGATTACAGGAATAAATTAGAAGCGAGTCTTGCGCAGCCTAAGCAAAAAGGGTTTCTTCACAAATAAAAGATAGATATATGCTGTCGTGGGCTTTTTTGCAGCGCACGCCAGAATTTCTTGCAGATAGCAGAATTTTTTCCTACTTACTTGACAAATATCGTTATATTTTAGACACTTCGCACAGTATCTTTATAAATTATAGCCTATGCTATAAATTATAGCCTATGTGTTATTCTGATGTATAAGCTATATTACTGTAAAGTTTCATTAAAATCCATTTAGTTATTTTTGCGTGAAAGACGACCAAACATCTAAACAAAAACTTTCACATTTATAATATATATCTAGATTTATTCATTTATTTATCTTCGTGGAATTTTTAATAGTTCATAAAATACATTTTAAAGCGCTCAATTGAGCTGAAATTGTATACACATGATCATTTTGGATGACAATACAATAATTGAATTATAATAAATGAAAATTAATTGATTAAAAATAATTATTAAAGAATTACAAATACACACAGCCACTTTAGCATCATTTTTGGTGACTTAGCGACTCTTTTAGCGACTTGTGTCAAAACTTGAAAAGGTTTTTTTCTCATGTTTTAAAGAAATTTTATAGACACGATTGTTTTGGATGGCAATACGATACTCTAAGGATAATTAATAAAAATTAATTACCACTTAATGTTGTGATTCTGTTCTATGTATATACATATTTATATTAATTGTAACTATTTAATAAAATGCAGCTAAAATAAAATTCTTCTTTGTTGATCTAAGTAGGAATCCGCTTAAAAAACTATTTTTTATATTACTTGTTTGTCTGAACTACAGTACAGAAATCGGCTGGCTATTTAATACATTATGTTTTGGGATGCAGTTCTCATTCACTGTTTCCAATACCCAGAAGTTGGTTAGAAAGTATCGTGCTAATTTGATATCGGGGGTAGTAGCGCCAAGCTGTTGTTTATGTTTGCCAAGATGGGCGATAATATTACAATATGGTTAGCTTAATATTTTTATCGTTTGTCGATGTGGTTGCCATGGGGATAACGTATATTAGAAATAACTTTTATTCGTTTTTTCCGCTATAACCCTTTAATTTCAGACGATATCTTTAAAAATTTAACCATTTTCAGTTTAATTTTTCTATTTGCGTCTTCTGTTTAATTCTGGGCTACTTTCGAATATGGATATTTCTAAAATGAGTGAGTACTGGAATATTTTTTTCTTAAAAGAATAAGTGTTGTGCTTTTAATTATCGCTATAAATAGTTTATTTTCGTTTTAAAAATGTTTTTTTTACGTTCTTTGTTCGATGATAGTCGTTGAAAGAAATTGCACTGCAAGTTTCATATTGCGAGGTTTCACTACTTTGTAATTGATATTCTAAATTAATTTTAACATACATTATGTAATTATTTTATTCATAATGAAAAAAATGCAATTATTACTATGTGTAATCATCATATAATATTCGTTATTTATAATTGTATCTTTTAGCATTTATTT
>BMAV01002985.1:60482-82597 GCA_019973955.1 Trichonephila inaurata madagascariensis
GTATTCTTTTTAATAATTACTATTTAATTATATTATATGATTATTATTTCAAATGACCATTATAAATTCGTACTATATGAATATTACATATAATTACTATAAAATAATATTATAAGATTATTATATGCTGCTTATAATACTATTATTAGTTCATGTTACTTTTTATTACATAATATTATTATTCATTATTTATTGATTGATCTAGGTTATTTTCAATCTCTTCCTATATTTTTTATTTGAAATACATTTCAATTTATTTCAAAACAATTCTCTTAAATTATTGTGTATCATTAAATTAGCGCTAGGCCGCCCTATTGGATTTCATTCCAGCAACAAGAAGCGCTGCTTGGCGTGATCCATATCACGCCAAGCGGCACTTGGCGCTATTACCACCGTTATCAAATTAGTTCCGAAAGTATTTGCCCTAATTGATCATCTTGCAAATGTGCTCGTGTGTTTATGGTTAATCGAAGTGTTTCCACGTTTTGCAATAAAAACGATTGTTTTAAACATGCGTTAATCTCTTGAGCAAAAGTAGAGCGAAGAATGACTGGTAATGTCTGTAGGAAATCACCAGGCAGCAGTAGGATAGCACCACCGAATACTTCCTTGTAACCATTAAAAATCTTGCAAAGCTCTATGTAAGGATATGAGTGAATGTTTATGGGCCATGGTACACTTATACTTGATTATGATTGAACTTCTTTGCAATACTGTAGCCAACCCACTTTTTTTTTTCAATGGTTTCTTGTGAATGTCTTATGGTGACATGAATGCAGAATGTGCAGTTTGTCTACCATCTAACAAAGTGACAACAATGCCTGAAAATGCCATTTCCTATTGCGATCGTATTTTCGCAAGGTCAAGTTTAGTTGCTATAGGAAATGAAAATCCAGGCGCGGGACTCGAACGCAAAGAAATTCGACGTCATTCCGGTAATATCCAGCAAAATTACGAGATTTTCTTAAATCTGTGAGCCCAGTTTCTCGTTCTCCACTCCAAGATGCACCCGGTATTACGGTTGTCAGGCAAAGTTACGGTAATTTCTAACATTTTATTTCAGCTTCTCATTCACCATCTCAAAATACACCAGAGACGCTCTTTTCTCGCCCCAAGACTTTTAGAGTAAGGTTACGGGAATTTCTTGGATCGAATATCAAATTCGGTTTGCGCATCTTGCGACCTTTCGCGCTCCAAGGATTTTAAGGTAAGCCCCTGCGATGGTGTGTCTCGTCCGGTATTATTCGGCAAAGTTACGGATATTTTGGGGAACGGGTTCGAAAATCGGATTCCACGCTCCGAAATGAGTCGGGCATTCACTTTTCGTGCACTTTCGCGTACAAAATCCGCTTCCAGCGACACGCGCACATTGCGACATTTTCCAGTTTTCCGGACCACCCTAATTACTTAGAGGTATGAAAAATAGTCTACGTCCTTTTCTCAGACCTACGCACAAAATTTCATAAGAATCGGTCTCGGAGGAGTCTTGTTATAACACGAGAATTTTATAGGTTAGATATATATATATTTATACTTTTAAAACGACATCAGGAAACCTTTGAAAATATATTAATAAAGATTAAAATCATTAGTACATCTTACCAAAGTTTGTCATGAATAAATTGAGTTCCATTCTAATCAAAATCACAGTTTCTATTACTTATATTTGATCATTATAATACACAAATACCCAAAATTTGTCTTTGAAACATATGTCACACAAAAATATCAGTGATTTTGTCCAATTAACCCCTTAACAATAATTTTGAAAAACGTTCACTGTAATTCTCTTCGATAAATATCATAAAATTGATCCAAGTTCTCTTCTTGAGTCAATATTTGTAACTTACTCAACGCAACAAATTTATTCAGGACTTATAAGCAGGATATCAATATACATGAGTCTTTTAAACTTATATTTATGTAAAAGTAGATCTAATGATACAAAATAAATCTAATCTGCAATGAAAAATCTTCTACAAATTGTGCAAATACCAATATATGCATATTTGTTATACGCGGAGTAAAAATAAGTAATATAAAAAAAAAATTAAGTTAATTCCTACTTAGATTAAAAAAGAAAAATTTTATTTCAGCTACTTTTTATTAAATAGTTACAATTAATATAAATATGTATATACATAGGACAGAATCACAACATTAAGTGGTAATTCATTTTTATTAATTATCCTTAAAATATCGTATTGTCATCCAAAACAATCGTGCATATAAAATTTCAGTTCAACTGAATGTTTAAAAACGTGAGAAAAAAACCTTTTCAAGTTTTGACAAAAGTCGCCAAAAATGATGCTAACGTTACCGTATTTGTAATTCTTTAAATAATTAGTATTAATCAATTAATTTTTATTAATTATAATTAAATTATTGTATTGCCATCCAAAATAATCATGCACATAAAATTTCAGCTCAATGGAGTGCTTTAAAATGTATTTTATTAACGATTGAAAATTCCACCAAGATAAATAAATAACTCAATAAGCAAACAAATAAATAAATAGAGACTGTGAGCTAATAGTATATAGGAATTGAAAAAAAAAATTTGTACATCTGTGTGATAGGTTTATACTACATATAGTCAAACTCTGAAAAACAGGTGTGTTAATAAATACTGCGCAAATATATAACATTTTTTTTGTGAGAAAATTATGGATTCAAAGAGGACAGTTTTATTTTGATCATGTAGAAGTGAGTTTATATTCAATATATGCACAACAAATTTATAATCCATTACACACACTCTAATTTAAAAATTTTAATGCCTTAATTTATTACCATATTTGGAAATCAATTCTCGATAAATCAGATATTTTAACTAAAATAGTGCAGCGAATAAAGATTTTAAAATGTTGCACAATTTTTTACGTGTAATTTTACAAATAGTAAATGATAATTTTGATTTCTAATGTTTCAAAGTGGTACTCGATTCATCATCTAGTATAAACATTAATAGAGCTGTAGTAAATTAAAATATTTTTCCAATTCTATAGTGAATGCTACCCAAAACTTTTTCTTTTTCCCATTAATATTGTAAAATTATTAAGTAAAACAAGTTTTATAAATATATATTGTTACGAATTTTGAGTAAATAGAGTAAATAATTTGTATATTTGAGTGTTTAATGCATTTATATTACTCTATGTTATGTTTATTTCATGTTAAAATTGTACCATTCACAAGCAATGCCGCCCCTTACGTTATAATGGCGATCCAATGAGAACTTGGCGCTAGAGCCAAGTTGGCATCATTTTTGGCGACCAATTTGGCGACTTTGGCTTCTAGAAAGTAGTGGATCTCTCCATTAATGTCACGAGCGGCTATATTTCTGGAAGTTTCTGTCGGACCTATAAATAAGATCCTCGCCGTCTCGGCGAGGAGTCTGGATTAAACCAGCGAGTAGTGAGGATTGTGTTGACGAGCGATTAGCTCGGCTGTGCTTGTGAATGATCTTTACTTACGTGTATTTTTAAACACTGTTATATTGTGTTTGATTGCTGTTGAAGTGTGAAGACCTTTGGATATTTACTCTGTGAATATCGCTGCTGAATCCTGTATTTAAAGGATTGGATTTTTGATAATAAATTCGCATCGCTCTTAAAGTACTGTTTATTTTCTTTGTGATTGTTTTGCATAAAATCCCCGAACCCTAGGATCTACGTAACAATATACTTGTTTTTGATATGACATGTATGGTTACATATCAGATTCTTGCTTCTAATTTTAGATAATTAAATGCTGAAGTACCTTTGTTAACGACTCTGAAGATGTGTAAAATAAGAAAAATTTAAGTTAACTAAACATTATATGTTATCAACAAAACTTAATTTAAAATAAACAAAAATTTGCTTTTTAGTTAACTAACATATTTTACTTTTTTATGTATACTTTTATTTAAAATAAACTAAAATTTGCTTTAAAGTATTTACATTCTTGTCAAAGTCTACATCTACCCAAAATCCTTTTTTAAGAGGGTTTTTTTGTAAAGACAAAAATAGCTTGGTGTGAGCTGGCAACGGTATTGAAAACATTCTTCAAAGGGGTCAGAGAGGAGATGGTTTGTAATCCTCAAGATCTTCATCGTTACCGGGATATTAAAAAATGATTTTTCCCCTATAATCATCCATTCTTTTACTGATCGAGCAACCATTTCAGCCAAATAAGAAAGTAAAATGTAAAAGTTGAAGAACAAATTAATCATAACAACAAGGATAATCAAACGACAGCATGTTCACGTGCCCCAGTAATCACGTGATCCTGACGTCGCATGAATTGAGTCCATTGGACAAATATGTTCAAATGTTA
The DNA here is from genome assembly GCA_019973955.1 of Trichonephila inaurata madagascariensis. Taxonomy (NCBI): domain Eukaryota; kingdom Metazoa; phylum Arthropoda; class Arachnida; order Araneae; family Nephilidae; genus Trichonephila; species Trichonephila inaurata. The sequence goes on from BMAV01002985.1 coordinate 64,803, forward strand.
GAAACATTTTTCGAAAAGATTTTAAAAATCTTATTCAATTCCTACTATTAGCTCACAATCTATATATTTATTTATGTTGGTGTAATTTTCAATCGTTAATAAAATACATTTTAAAGCGCTCCATTGAGCTGAAATTTTATGTACGTGATTATTTTGGATAACAATACAAAAATTTAATCATAATTAATAAAAATCAATTGATTAAAACTAATTATTTAGAGAATTACAAATGCAGACACATTGGCATCATTTTTGGCGACTTGTGTCAAAACTTGTAAAGGTTTTTTTTTTCCTCGCGTTTTAAAGCATTCAGGTGAACTGAAATTTTATAGACACGATTGTTTCGGATGACAATATGATACTTTTATGATAATTGATGAAAATTAATTACCAATTAATGTTGTGATTCTGTCCTATGTATATACATATTTATATTAATTGTAACTGTTTAATAAAAAATAGCTAAAATAAAATTTTTCTTTGTTGATCTAAGTAGGAATTGACTTAAAATATTTTTCTTTATATTACTTGTTTTATGCATGCACTTTTAAATAAAATGCAGTTTGTATACTTATGTACGTTCTTATAGTTGACAACTATTTACTTTTTAAGAGAAAGTTTCAGCAAAAAGTAAACTTGGCAACAACGAAGAGCATGAACTAATTAGCTGGAAACACTCGATTGTTTTTCTCGTGTGACTGTGATATCACATGAGTTTTTGAACTAATAGACTCGATACACCTGACGTCACAATCACATGATACAAGCCTTAAACAAATAGCCATATGCTCCATCCGACTAAGTATTATGGCGGCATTTTCGGATTTGCATCTACTCTCATATAACAAAATGAAGCACTGATTAAATTTCCGAAAGACATTTAGACTGAAATGCGAGTGCTTTTTAATTATTTAATTTTCAATATTTTTTGCTTTTATTAAATATATTTTGAGTTTTGAAAAGAGTGAAATATTTTCTGAGCATTTCGAATTCGAAGAATTTTAATTTTGCAAACGTAAAGAAATACATAGATCAAGGTACCACTTCTGTGATCTATTTTAAATGCTCTGTTACTGATGAGTAAATATGCAGTGGATCACCAACGTTTTTTTGTCATTTTAAGATTATTTTCAATAATAACTATGGACAAGTTCTACTTTGTAAACAACAACATTGACCTGGAACCCAACAATATTTCCGGTGTAATGTTGAGTATCTTTGCAAAAATACCTAGTAAACTTTTTTGGTTCATTTAGAGCAAGGTTGACACAATTGCTTGATAATCGTGGTTTTTAGCGACTAATGGAATACTTAATATCAGAACATCTCTTATCATAACTGTATTGGTTTCTTTGATTTTTTTGTTTCTTTATTGTTTATCAAATGAAAAGTAATAACAAGTATTTTGGAATTTTTTTTAAATAATTGTGTTTGGTAAATTTTATATTATTAAAAATATAATTAGATACGCTGCATGTACTTATATTTCTACATATAAAACTTCATTATAGTTATTGTATTACATTTTTTCCCTATTTAACTAAAGAAAAATAATTATAAATATGTGAAAAGTACATATTTACATTTTGTTAATTTTTGGATAGTTTAAGATTAATCAGTGTATTTAATTTCTGAATTGTATGCACTTATTACACCCTAATAGATTATTTATAGTGAAAAGTATAGAAAAATACATAGAAAATGCATTTAAGTATTTTTATTTCTTTATTCTTACAATACTTTTGGATTAGTGAATTTAATTGCTAAATTATTCGTCCACATCAAATCGAAATTCTTCCTTGTACTTAAAAAACTAATGTTTGAAAAATTTTCTTTATTTTTCAATTTGGTTTAATTTTATGCCAATAAAGACTAATTATGCTAATTAAGATTAGCAATAATTTGTCATAGTTATTTAATCAGTGTACTGAATCTATAATATGTATTGTATTTTATATAAATAATATAATATTTAGAAAAATAACAATATATGTATATTAATATTTTAATTTATATGATTTGTAGACCATGACGAGTGATTATAAAGAATTGGAAACAATATTTAAGGCTAGATATGATGAAAAATTAACATGCAATGGGAACAAACTTCCCTATTTATTTGTTCAGAGAGCAAACAAAACATGTACTTGTATATAGTAAAAAGTTGTTGTTTCCAATAACTTTTGGAGACATTTATAAGTGTCTTATGGAAAAAGAATGTATAAATACAAGGGGGGGAGAGGAATTTAAAAAGTTTAGATGCATTGAATTATGTATTTAGGAAAGTAGGCTTTAAATTCATTTCTGCATATTGTAATTTAAATATGTATATAATTTCCTCACGAGGGGCTGCTAAGAGAGGAAATCACTACAAAGTAGCAAGTTTGGGTGGTGATTATGAGAAGCACAGACTGGATAGTGTCAATGAACCAGCTCTCTTGTACTGTTAAAAAATATTAGTAGTACGCATGTAATTAAATTCATTAGTTTTGTAATGCACCAACACATTCTTTTAGAAATATAACCTCTCCCATGAAAGTAGTCTGTGTACGCCACTGTTTATTTTCATTTATTTGAATTATACAATTCTTATTCAGCAATTCTTTGAATTGCACAAAGTTAATATGTTGTTACTTTTACCAAGCAGTGCTTATTGTAACAATTTAAATTGCATAGTGTTGATATGTATAAAGTGTTTATTTGCAATTATTTGAATAGCACATTAATTCTTACTTTGTAGTTAAGATGTTAATTAGATGTGTATGTAGTTTGCATTATAGTACATTTCTATGTTTCAAGTTCCTTTGATTTGAAATATTCTAATTATATAAATGCTAATTATATCAACCCATTGATATGTTTTTTTTTGGTAAAATTAAGGACAGGTATGTCTACACACACAATAGATTATTAGAAATTTTCATCGCAACAGTATCTCACATTTTTTATCTTGTTACAATAGTTTTTCATGAAAAATTTTAATTTTCCCTACAAAGAAAACTGTTTTGGAAACAATGCCAAAACCTTTTTTTGTTTGAGAATAAAGATTGTAGAGTGATAATTGACTGTACAGAATTTCCAATTAAAAAACCCAACCGTCCTTTACAACAACAAGTGACATTTTGTCATTACAAAAATTGTAATACTTTAAATGGTATAATAGGTATTATGCCTTCAGGGGCTATCTGCTTTGTATCACATTTACATTGTGGCAGAATTTCAGACAAAGAGCTTTTTTTTTTAAGTAAACCAATGGATCTTCTTGAACTAAATGATGTTGTTATGGCTGATAAAGGGTTCTCTTAATTGAAGAAGAGTTAGAGAAAATTGGTTGCAAATTAAAAAGCCCTCTTTTTTTAAAAAAATAAAATTCGATTTTATGCTTCTGAAACTGTTAGTAACTGCAAATTGTCTGACAAGCGAGTTACTGTGGAAAGAGTTGTTTCAAGAATCAAACAATATAAATATTCTGAAGGTGTTCTTCCATATGAAAGTTTACACAATGTTGACAGTGTATTTATTATAACATGTATGTTGTGTAATTTTCATAAACATTTAACAAATGTAACATAAGAAAGCTCTTAACATAATGTTTCACTTTAACTATATACTTATTCTATATATATTTACAAAAATTGAGACACATTAATAGAGAATTGAATTCCAAATATGGTAATAAATTAAGGCATTAAAATTTTAAAATTAAAATGTGTGTATAATAAAATACAAATTTGTGTCCATATACAGAATATAAAATACCTGTTCATCCTTACATGATCAAAATCAAAACGCCATTTTTGAATCTATAATTCTTTTACAAAAAGATAAAATTTGTAACATATTTGTGTGGTATCTACAAACATAACATTTGTTTTTCAGAGTTTGAATGTGATTAAAGCCTATTGTACAAATGTATAAATTTTTTAACTATGCATTTATTGGTTTTCGCACAGTTTGTATATTTATCATTATAGATTAGATTTAATTTTGCATAAATATAAAAGTCTAAAAAAAGACTCATGTATATTGATATTATCCTGCTTATAAGTCCTGAATAAATTTATTGCATTGGGTTAGTTACAAGTACTGACTCAAGAAGAGAACTTGGATCAATTGTATGATATTTATCGAGAATTAGGATCATGAAGCGCTACTGATTTAGCATTTCTTTGACAAACTTTAAAGTAATTTAATATTTTGCTCAAGTATAATTTGGAGAACTAAAAGGTTTCTTGAAATTTTTTTAGAATTGTCTTGGTACAACAATGCTATAATTAGTTAATCCACTTGCTCATAAGTAGTAGAAACTGTGATTTTGATTAGAATGGAACAATTTATTCATGACTTGTAACTACTTGTTGATGTAATAATAATTTTAATCTTTAATAAAATATTTTTACATGTTAAACTTCAGAGTGAGAATTTTGTATCTTTAAGTATAAATATAATTATATATAAAAGGCAGGGCCGATCCTCGGGTGTCGGATGCCCTCGTGCAAAGACGTAATATCTAGAAAATTTTTCATATTTTGACTAATACTTATATAATTAATTACGTATTATAATGTTTACATATTTACTTACTTATTATAATACTCATATATATTTAATTACTTATTTCAATACTTACATATTTACTTACTTATTATAATACTTATATATTTGATTACTTTTATTGCATATTTATATATTTAATTTTTTTCTTGCAATACTTATATATTTAATTTTTATTACAATACTTATATATTTACTTACTTAATATTGAAAAGTCTACCTGTATAAGAGTAAAAAGTAAAACATTAGTAAATATGTAAATAAAATTTGAAATGCAAAACTTGGATCTTTTGGTCAGCTAATAGGTTATGAACGCGACAAAATACTTTAGCAAAATAATAAACAAGCAAAAACATTACCTTTGAAATAAAAATAGACACTTTATAATTAGAAAAACAAAATAACAGAATTTACTCAGACAATATAATCTAATAAAAAAAGTACTAAATCGTAAATCTCACGAAACGAAAAGTATATATATCAGTTCTTCTACAAAGACTATTTAATAATTAATTATAAAATAATTTTTCTGCCTTTTTGAGAAGCAAATTCATCAATAATTTTGGGGAAATAATTTTTTCAGAGATTTCGGATTCAATAGAGAACGTGTTCATGTCTGAATGCCTTTCTAGAGTAATATTCCTAAAAACTCTTCTAAAATAAATAACTTACCATCAGTAGTATTCAGACATCTAATAACAAACTTTATTTGTTGTTGCTAATGCCGCCTGTCTGACGTAGTCAGAACGAGGCCCACGAAATTCATCGTGGAAAGGGGCTAGAAGTACGTCTGTCGTCGGCCTTGAGCACCATACAGGTGACAGTACGAATTAGCTCGGCAAAATTCCTCGAAGAGACGATAGATGGTGAAACCGCCTATCTCCACCTCGACAATTTACACATGGAACTGAAAGGGAGGGAAATATTCTCCAGTCCCCTGCACTCGTGATTCAGCCCACAAGACTTTCGGACTCACTGATTTAACGAGCATGTACTCCGTGTGTACTCTGAGGATATTTGGTGGCACCGAACCCAGCCTTTTCGTTCTGGAGTCCGATGCTCTAACCACTAGGCTACCCATGGCCTACTTTCTTTGTTCTTGTGACTAATATCTATTTTTGCTTTTTTGAAGATGCGTTTCGGGATATTTCCGAAAACATTTAAATATTATTTTTATTTGAAAATAAATTTATAATAATTCTGCTACATTTATCTCTCTTTAAATTAAAAAAAAAAAAAGAAAGAAAGTAAACATTGAAATAACTAACCTATTATTGACCTAATTCATAAACTTCAAATATTCCGAAAGAATTTTTAAGAAATGTCTTTTCGATACTTCGATCAGCAATAACACAATTACTTATAAGAATATATTTATAATTGCAACATAATATTACTAAATTTCTCTTGATGCATAAAAAAAGAGAATGAGAGGGAAAATCACATAAAAACGCATATGTGTTATATTGACTTAAAATGATGATTCAGAAAAATGATTCATAATTGATGATTCAAAAAAAAATTACTATAAACAAGTCAAATGACCGCATGAAGAATGAGCAGTAATAAAGGGTATGCATGTCTGTCTCATGAACAAAAATTTAGTATCAATTAATAATATTTCGATTTAATACAAAGATGAAATTTTACAAACCATGTACTCTTAACTATAACTATGGATACGTATGTACAAAATAATTTCATTGACTAAAATGAGCTAGTTTCCTTTTAACTCAGTGATCCTTTAAGTTAAAATTGCGTGCTTATGTGAATTTATTTATTACATAAATGTATGCGCATATACTAACAAACGAGATTTTTTGAAACCAAATATACTCCACTTTTTCATGAAGGTAAATGTTCCTTAATATGTTGAAGGGTAAAAACCTTCCAATAAGGAACTTTGCGTTTGACACAATATGTCCTAGAGCCAGAGCTGACATTCGGTTTTTGTCATTTAATGCTAAGCAAATTAATTCATTCAGTAGAAATTCAAGTTGCATTAATCTTTAAATAAGTGATATATAAAATAAATACCTTAGTCACGGTTTTTTTTTTTTTTTTTAAATCTGAAGTTCATGAAAAATGAAAATTCTTAGTAGAAAAAGTTTAATTACTGTATAAACATTTGAAATGAGCAATGAAATCTTTTACTTGCAGAAATTTATTGAAAATATTCCGTTGTATGGACCTTTTTGAAAGCCTGTGCATTGTGTCCACCTAAGCTAGCATTTTTATTTCTTATGTAAACCCAAAGAAAACGCGCCCCCACGAGTTGCAATGGCTTTATTACATATTCTGTTTTGTCTCTCAATCGAAGCGCGGAGTAGACAATTTTTTTATTTCTCTGTTCCTTTACTCTTTTAAATTACATGAATTTATTAGGAGAGCACTATATTTAATTTATTTAAAAAGAATTACAAACTTGTCTTTAAAATATTAAAAGAAATAAGAAACTTTTTTCAATGTCACTTAAATGGAAGGTAAGCAAAGTGGTTGAGTGGTAGCGTATCGCGCTTCCACACCACAGGTCCGGGTGCTATTCCCGTGCTGGGCAAGGTCGACTCAGTCTTTCGTCCCTACTTCAGTTGGTCGATAAATGAGTAACAAGCTTGCTTGGGGACTTAAACATTGGGGGTCTCATTTCAGACTGACCGCCTGACCGGAACATCTGCTCATGCACTTCAGAGCCCAAGGTCACGTATACTGAGTTGAGCATAGTAGGCCTTGGCCCACATGGGCTGTTGTGCCACTGAGTTTGAGTTTAAATAGAATGTCCCTTAATAAGAGGTAAGTACATAAAATTCATATTCAAAAAGACCGGTTCAAAATTGTGCCTTATTCGGAGGTGTACCTTAAAGGAGGAATTTGTATATTATTTTAAGTCTTAAAAATACAAATTAATTCGAAATCAAAAACATAATCACCTGTTGCTATTTCAAACGAGTTAAATGTAAGAGATTAATTGTGCCATTTTTAACAGGCCATTTTTTTTTTTCGAAAACGAGTCTCCTTAAGGTAGAGATTAAAAGCACATTAGTATTGTAACTTTAAATAACAATATTCAAGACTAAAATGAAACATCTCCCGTAAACAACGCTGTCTTCCGAAAATTCTTACTGCCTCTGTCCCCTTTAAGTTAGCTGACACCGAACATCCTTCGGGTGGAAATAAAGTCCTTTTTAACCCACTCGGGATGGGGAGGGAAGTTACAGAATAAAATAAGGAAAAAACATATCAAATTTCATGATTTGACGTACACAACAGCCTCGAACCCTTCAAGGTTCAACGCATAAGAAAACTGACTTTAAACGTATACAGTACAGAATAAGAAAATAAGATACATGAAATGAAATACCAGATTCACATTGCTAGATCCAAATATATAACTGAAAATTTCTAAAAAGATAAATCAAATATATATTTAAAAATAAATTCTGTCAGAAAGCCTGCAAATATTTAAATGGGTACGTAAATGCAAGCAATTTTTTTAAAGAGATATTTATAAATCAGAAAAGGGAACAATAGCTTTTTAATAAACATAACTTTTAATTCTACATAAAAGCAGAATTTTGAAGTACTACAATTTTCCGAACGCTGATCTGAACAAAATATTGTTTTGTGCACTTTTGTCACCCTTAACATAGTAATACCATATGCAAGAGATAATCGTTTGTACTTGTATCCCGAGTTCGGAGGCCCATATGCTCGCTACAACAAATCGCAACGTAGTGTATTTTTTTAAAAAATATATAAAGATTCATTATATATATACAAATTTTACTAGCAGTAGTCGGCATTTCTATTCAGTCTAAAATAAAATTCCATGTATTTAAATAAAGTACAAGGTTTCCAAAGCAAAAATAATAATAAAAAAAAAATATTTTTATATCAATTTTTTCTTAACAAAAAAAAAGTATTTTTCAAATTCGGTCTAAAATGCCGTCCCAAAAATTTGCCTCCTCAGACATGGGTCCAGTTTCCCCAGCCTTGCTGCTAACATAGAGACAACAGTAAACACGGTGAAGGGCTAAATGGATTAGATCATATGAAATTACTCTCCAACTGGGAGTATACATGTAAGCGGGCAGATATATATATATATATATATATAGATCAGGATTAGCTTTTACTATATGTTATTTCTATTTTTTAGTGCTATGTTATGAATCTCTTGATTCACCCGTTTGATTATATGGCATCTGGTTACAATTTGGACTTTAAAAAAACCAGCATATGATTAATATTTTTTTAAATATAATACTAAAGTACCATTAAGTTCCTACAACATAAAATTAAATTTAGAACTTCTCTAACGTTAATAATACTATACGAATATTGAAGTGTTTTTCAAAAAAGCTTTGTAATGAAAATAATTTATTCAAAAGTCAAAAGAAACTGCAAGATTTTTTTCTCTTTTTTACAACTTATTACCTAATAAAACTTCAAGAAACTTCTGACAGAGGTATAACTTACTAAAAAGTAAAACGAGCATTTTTTATAAGCGTCTTAAACCGTAAAAATCACTTCTTTTCCCTGTTTTGTTTTTCTAAATTATAACTAAATTAAATTGAAAACTTTAAATTTCCCTAAATTCATATTGAATTTAAACATTATTAGATAAACCATATTAGATATTTTCGTAAAGTAACTTTCACAAAAAATCTTTTATGAGACGTCTTTATTAAGCATCGATCCACAGTGCCACTTTTAAAGAAAAAAGAATTTTTTTTAATGTGGTACTGTCGGCTATATCACGAATTTTGCTTTCAGATGAAAGACATTTATGAAGAGTAGACATTTATGGACAATCGGCCAACACACTGTGCACTAACATTCTATTTTTCTTAAACTATACTGTGTTATCAGAAAATTGGGACCTGATTTTTCAATTCAAAATTCAGCATATTTATTCGATTTATTATAAGTTTTTATTTTGAGAAATACGTAAAAAAATTTGTTTTATTGAAAGAACCATATATGGCAAGCGGCCGCCCGCGTGCGGTGCACGCGCTGCACCCCTGCTAGGATCGGCCCTGATAACAGGATACTCCCTCTAGATACATATTAGTGATAAAAAAAATAACATGTCAATACATTTCTCCAAATAAGTTTTAAATTTGCATGAAATGGAACTGGTGTGTTAAACACTAAACATAAATACCTGCTCAAGAGACAACCAGTAGAAATTGTGAATGGAAAATTTTATGCAATTATTTATTTACATATATATTGTATTGAATTTTTTGTATCTTATTTTCAATTCGTTGTGTTGTAAAAATAAAACTCATTTTCATTAATGGATAAATGTTTATTATTAATCAAAAACTTTCATATTATAACTCAATCTAATATGAGATAAACTTTTAAAAAAATTTACAAATTTAACTTGTATTTTGGATCTATTGTTTATAGATAAATCATACTATTATTTTATAAATTGAATTTCTGAAAATTATTGCACTTTTTCTGAAACATTCCCTTAATATTGTATAGTAAGTTTTAAAAAAAATAGGGCAACATGTTGTAGACACTTTATACAAAGACAATTGAAAAAAGTATTGAATTTTCTATTAAAAATTGTAGATCTTCTACACCCAGTGCTTGAAATGAGCTTAACTCTGTACTGTTTGAAACACAAAGCATTTATGTACAAAATAATATATAAGGGTACTAACTTTAGTTAAAAATCACCAAGTTTGTACAAAAATTTTTTTTTCAGTTTTAAATTGGGGCAAAGTGTAGCAAGTTTGAGTTTTTATTGCATAACTTTAAAGTACTAAAATGTAGTACTACAATATATTATCATGTGCAGTTTGGTACTTCATGAAAATATTCAGTTTTATCTGCAATACTTGAAATCAAAAGTCTAATTGCATTATCAGCTGAGGGTGATTTTTAGATACATCATTTTCAGTAGTGTTCCATCTCTTCGAAATATTGTTTCTGAACAAGAAAAATTAATGATAAAGCTTCTAAGTTATATAAACAATTTTTAAAATAAAAATTGGCCTTGTGAAATCAATCTTAATTAAGTAACTATGAGAATTTAAAACATAATGAAGCAGAAATGCTTTTAGTAATGTTAACTAAAATAATTAACCATTTCACACTGTATGAGTTGATTGTGCAGAAAAATATTTTTCATTCAATTTAAGAGTGAAAAATTGCTTTAACATGAAACTGAAACAAAAACCTAAGCTGTGGCCTTTAAATAGTATGATTTGTACCAATACATTGTGAAGCCTTTAAAGATATCTGTTATAATACTAACATTTGACGCTTTGATAGTCTTAGTAATTATCACCTATAAATGTTTGAAATTTATTTTTTATAAATCCTTATTTCATTAGTTGGGAAAAAAATAGAAATGAATCATACTAAGATATGGGATTATTCTTAGGAATTGTTTGAAACAAACTATTACACTATAAGGGAACATCCTAAGTTATTTTCGTGAAATTTTTTCCATATAGGAGCATACAAAATTTTTGTTAGATAGCTAGTTTAAATTAGTAGTTAGAATTTATTTAATATGCATAATTTATCAACATTTAATTTTAATATTTAATGATTATAATACAAGTGAAGTATATGAAAATCTTATTTTTAACTAAGAAATTTATTGTAATTTATAAAATGCATTTTTCATATTCCGTTGAAAGACTATCAGTGACATTGCTTCATTATGTACTCATGAAGAGTATTTTTCGAAGATGTATGCCAAAAGAGTATTTTTTTTTTGTCAATTTCAATCTTTATTTGCATTAATATGGATATATAAAGTTGAAACATTGTTATTGTATACTAATTTTTAAAACACAATTGTTCTATAAAAATTTCCAAGACAGCAAGATTTTTTGAAATATATGATGAATCTGTAATGAAATAACATTTGCTAGCTTTGATTGTCTGACTTTACTTAATAATTATCATTTATGAAGGTTTAAAATTCCTTTTAGAAATGACTGTCTTCAAAGTTCAAAAAAGAAAATACTCTTTTACTATTAAGTTAAAGAAAAGAATCGAGTTAATACATAATTTTTAGAAATAATGACTAAATTTTATTGGATTATTCTTTATTATAAATTATTTCTTACGAGTTATTGAATTACATATAAATTGTCTCTAATAGATGAAAACCAAACAAATATTTCCATACAATTTCAAAAAATAAGACAATGAATAATATTAAAAGCTTTGATATCCTAACAATAATACTGAAATGGAATTTCAAGAACAGCAAAAAGGAAACTTTATATGAATATTAAAAAATAAAAGTTAAATCGTGCTATTTTTTCATAATTACAAGAAGTTTCTATGTAAAAAAATATAATAAAATTTGCTAAGGAATAGCTTTGCTTACAAAGAACGAATGAATGTATTTCAACCGATCTGCTCTGAAACAAGACACATTTTAGAATGTAAAAATAATATTGTTACGTAGATCGGGTTCCAGGATTTAATGCTATCAGTTTGAAAGAGCAAGACGGTTCTTCAGGAGTGATGAAAATTTATTGTTTAAAATCCTTAGAAGTGCCAGATACAGTACCTTCACAACTCTAGAAATACGAATAACTAATGTATTTCAGTAGCAGTCCCTCGTCCTATTCAACAGCTGAAGTATTAACTAATCACTGGCTGACTTTGCAGTAGTCAAAACAATACTTTGTTTCGGCGAGTACCACGCCCTATTTAAAGTCTGCTGGAATTTTTCTCAAAAATTCGCTTACATCAGAGATTGTGCTGTTAGTAGATTTCTCCAGTAATTTTTAGAAGCATCAATAGGGTCGCCAAAAAATGATGCCAACTTGGCTATGTTCCCATTAAATCACCATTATGATGTAAGGAACGGAATTGCTTGCGAATATTGCGATTTCAACATAAAATAAATACAACAGAAAGTAATATTAACGTATTACACATTAAGGACTAATTATTTACACTATTTTTAGCATTCAGGGTACAAAATTTGTAATAATATATATATATATATATATATATATATATATACGAAGTAAAACCAACAAATAACTTGCAAAAAGAATAATATAGCTATGCGAAGTAACAAAACAAAGTACGAGAGTGTTTTGTGTTAAGTGGGAAACAATTGAAAACAAATATCACTAGATCATAATGTCATATGAATTTAGTCCATTGTAATATTTTACATTTTAAAGCAAGTAATATTAAAAAAAATTTAAGTCTCTCAATTCCTTATTAGGTCAAGAAAGACTTTAGTTACTTTTTATTAAATATAAATTTGTATACACATTGACGGAATCACAATATTAAGTGGCCAAAAAATTTTGTTCAATATAGAGCGTTGCATAAATATTTAAATCATAATGTGGCTTGTACTTATAAAAAAGAATGACTGAACCTTAAAGTCGAGGTCCATGTGAAATAATTAGGGAAAACAGATTGTAAATTTTCCCCAAGCTACTCTCGTTTCGCCTGCCTAAACTCAGCTTCGGAAAAATCGGGAAGGCGTTCATGTTAAATGTTATTCTTTTTTATCACTAATCCTGAAATCAAAACAGTTTCAGAAAGATAAATTTCTTATCCCCATTTTAATAATTCTTTTGAGTATACCAAAAATATATAAGAATATTTTGTATACCAAATTTCCCAATGTGAATGGGGGGAGTAGTTTTCGAAAGCATCCGAATATTTGTCTGTTGCACACCGGAACTAGTAGAACTTTTGCCCATTAGGGTGTATAGACAGCATTACGAAATGTAAAAACTAATATTTTTCACTCAAGTTAAAGATCCATGTCTTTGGACATGTAAGTCCTTTTCAAAAATATATGACATCAACATGTAGCTATTTACTTTCAAGGTCAAACGAAAATGTTTGCGACAGAAACAATAGGTAGAACACTCATCCGAATTTTGGTATTCCTATATTTCGGTATGTGAAAAAATTTTGAAAAGGAAATAAGAGAGAGAGAGTCAAAAGCGATCTAAGACAACCTTTCGTCATAAGTTCTGAACTCGTATTCTTTATGAAAATTATTGAAAGTAGAAATTCATTTAATATATTTTCAAAATAACTACGAGACCTCTTACTGTCTTCGAACATGCTTCCTTCTTTAACTCTACTTCCTTTTCAACATATTCAAGGAAGCATTAAAATTTATGTTTTGATAAATTGGAATTAATTTAAACTCCTTTCTTTTTCAATTCCTACTATTAAGTCACTCTCTATATATTACTTTATTTATTTATCTTAGTGGAATTTTCAATTGTTAATAAAATACATTTTAAAGCACTCAATTGAGCTGAAATTTTATATACATGATTATTTTGGATGACAATACAATAATTTAATTATAATTAATAAAAATTAATGGATTAAAACTAATTATTTAAGTAATTACAAATACAGCCACGTTGGCCTCATTTTTGGCGACGTGTGTCAAAACTTGAAAAGATTTTTCCTCACGTTTTAAAGCATTCAGTTGAACTGAAATTTTATAGACACGATTGTTTTGGATGACAATACGATACTTCAGTTCAGTTCAATTCTGGTTTTGTGGAATATGGAGAAACAAAGGGTATTATCCCCAAAATACGATACTTTAATGATAATTAATAAAAATTAATTACCACTTAATGTGTTGTGATTCTGTCATATGTGGTAAGTAGTATGATCTAAGTAGGAATTAAATTTTAAAAAAAAATTTTATATTACTTGTTTAAAATATTCTTCTTATTCTCTACATTAAATTTGAAGAAATGCTAAAAGTGCTCCATTTCAATTTTTTCCATTACATTCCAAAAGTAATCGATTTCCTCATTTTATTTACTTCTTCACAAATATTTTGATTTAAAAAAATCCCATGTACAGTATAGTTTGATAAACTTTGACCTTTCGATGCCAATTTTTTTTTCAAAATAGTTCCATAACCCGGCCTTTCCGTGTGTATAACTTTTCCTCTCTTTTTGATTCTCTGGGAAATTTCCCTTTCTCACCTTGACCCCGAGGATTTTCCATACTTTTCCTTTTCCTTCCGTTCTATTTTTGAGCCAAAAGTTTGCGAAAAATAGTTATGTATGTTTAATGAATGTTAATAATCTCACAAACTTTTACTATAAATTTTTTTTAATTCTAAAAATTGTTCAAAGTTTAATTTTTTCATACTAGAACATAAAGTCGAAACATTTATTCACTTGACTAATCCAAAGTATTTTACTTTGAACTTTGTTTTGCCTCTGTGTTATACTATAATTATTCCCTTTCAATTATTTTTAGGAACGATTTTTTCAATTGACTGAATCAACGGTGGCAGCGTATCACGACTTGATGTCAACTATGAGGCGCTTACTCGAGACATATGCTCCTGCTCTTAGTGCACCAAAATTGAAACCGCGAGATATGATAGTCATCATTGATCTCATCCTCCGAGCACTCACAGAAAGAAAAAACAATGTAAGAAATAATTTTTCCCTTGTTTTCAGGATACTGCCAGATTAAGAAATGCAACGATTACTTTTGTACCAGAATTATTGTAAATAACACACTTAGCAATGCATTGATAGTCTTTATAATATATTTCAGGAAAATTTGCGAGTTCCGCAACTTGAGAACGAACTCGCAGATACCGCAACTCGGACAGCACAATTCAGGTAACCTCTTTCATTGTTGTTTTTTTTAAATCAACCACGCGTTTCGAACCTGCTGGACACCGACAAGCTTTATAAAAACATGAAATCGGAATACTATATATTCAGCTAACTACTTTGAGGCCTGAAACATATCAAAATTAAATTTAAATTCCATCACAGATGATTACATCTCTTTAACAAAATATTCCCCAATAGCTGATCAAAAGTGAAAAAAAGGTTAAAACCATCCTTTTCTTTGATACGTAAATAGAATATCTTTTCTTTTTTTATATTTTTTTATGCAATACATCACTACATTAAAGCCTCGGAATAGGCTTCCGTTTGAAATAATTCGCAAAATAGCGCAAAACTTGTCCCCATTTTTGCGACAAAGAGCAAATACGCGATATATATTATTTACAATTTTGAATATTTGCTATTGCCTTATTTACTCGAATCTAAACCGGCATCGATTCTAAGCTGCCTCCCCAATGTTTTGGTGAGAAAATGTTGCCATCGGTTCTAAGTCGTACCTTCAATACAGATCGTTACAAACCGTTGTCAAAAACAACGGTTTGTAACAGTGGAACTGATTGGCTGGAAATATAGGATTGTTTTCATCACATCCTTTATCATTATGATATCGCAGGAATGGAACCATTTATCTATCGCATTAAGGTTTACTACAATTTTTTTCGTGCAATATATATATATATATATATATATATATATATATTGTCTCACTACATTGAAAATTAAGATATATACATAAATGAAATACTCAACTTTGGGAAATTTAATCCGTTGAAGCTAACTAATTAAATTGATACTTTAAAGTACCGTCAGTCCATATAGGTCTAAAATATTCTCATAACACGAAAAGATCGAATAACTTTTTTAATGCAGTTTTAACACCTAAAAAAGCTAAATAACCGAACACTAATATTTTACAGCAAAAAAAAAAAATTATTTTTAAAGATTATTAAATTTCTAAAATTTATTTACTTCTTTACACATAAAAACAGCTTTCGCACGTTCGATGATATTAAAAAACATCAACAATTTTCTTTTCATTAATACACAAAAATTCTTTACTCGTTTTGTAGTTTAAGAGAGGTTTCGATTGAATATTTTTGAAAGCACTGCATCTTGGGGTGGGAAATGCTGTATTTTCTTACCATGAATTACTACACCTTGAGTCTTGTTCAGTCTCTTGATAGTCATCTTAAGAATCTAACGAAAATTCAAGCAGATTATTTGCTGGGATTTTTTCATCTAAAAAATCCTCTGTTAGTACATCACTGATTTCAGATGGTAGGCACTGTAATAAATCTAAAGCATCTTGAAGACTGAGCTTCTTTTTTCCAGACATTCTAAGAAAAAGAAAATAATAATAATAGCACCTTGAAAATCTCCTATTATTGTTAAATCTCAGTTACACATAAAGAAATTAAAATGTTGTTAATTTTTTAAATAAGAGAAGATATTTCATTTAATTGAGCGGCAAAAAAAAAAAAAAAGCAAGCTTAGATTCAAAGTTCAAATTTTTTCGAAAACGTTAAAATTCTTGCTCTAACATCCAGTGTACAGTCGGTACTTATAAGTACCACAAAGTTAATCAACTGTAAAATTAATTATATACTCTGTTTACTTAAAATAAATAGACAAACCGTTTTCTAAAGTCTTCATTAACATACAAAAACAATTAAGACACTTACCTTTTGACATTAACTACTTTTCCGGAACAAAAATGACCATATTCGTAATCCGAACAAAATGCAACTGAAGACGCAAATTTTGCTATAAAACTATTCGCCTTCCCCGCTACAATTTACATCATAAAACTAGCATTGCCCTACATCTTGGAAGAGTGAATTTAAAAAAATGTTCCTGTTAAGTATCGTCAGAGTATTCGTAAAAATGGTTATTCTACGTAATTTAAAAGTGAGTGGTACATATACCGTTGGCAGATAAAGGGTTAACCCCCACTTCGACAAAAGCTAGTGGATGAGATGAATAATCAAGCCAGAAAATTATTACTATTTCAGAACAATTGGAGGAATATATTTCGATTGTCATAAAGGAAGAAAATAAGGTGTTGTTTCGCACTGCTTTGAATGCAAGCTGTCACCTAGTATGCTGCTGACAAATACAATTTCTGTATGGTGGCTTAAGGGAATTTTTTTAAAAAATTCATCTCCAATTTTCAGAATTAGTCAGCAACACTTTAAAATACTTACAGACATCTTCCCCTTAGTTCCCTAGTTTTGTGTAGGGAGTAGAGATCAGGTGACCTAGTAAACCAAGGAAATGTTGAACTAACTTGAGGTTCATTCATAGCAAGGCGTCTTCTTGAAAAGTAATCAGGGCCGATCCTAGCAGGTGTGCAGCGCGTACACCGTACGTGGTAGGCCAAAGCAAGGGGCCACATATAATTCTATCAATCAAGTAAAATCCTTTACAGGTTTCTCAAAATAAAACCCGTAAGTCGAATAAATATATTGAATAAATATAATATTGAATTTTAAATGGTTATTGAAAAATCAAAATAGGTCCCGATTTCCCGATAGTATAAGAAAAATACACTGGTGTGCAAAACTTAAGCAACAGGTGGGTTTATTGCCATAA
>BMAV01002985.1:92597-126347 GCA_019973955.1 Trichonephila inaurata madagascariensis
TGATTTCTTCTAGCCATATTTCACGAACTGACTCACTGGCACTTGCAGAGAATATGGTGAATTGCGTCTCCGTCCTTCATTTCATTCTACTGTTGAGCAGCGCGCGCCGACATCACGCGTTTTGCGTACGCTCACATCGCTTCTGACGTTTTGTTCCTGATATTTGCATACGCATGACGTTTCTACTGACTTACGTGTTCCCTCTACTGATCTCCAGACCTCCTTTTCTGCAATTTCATGGCTATCTGCTAAATTTTTACATTGTTGCTTAAGTTTTGCACACCAGTGTATATTGCTTAAAACTTGAGCGCGTTTTTCTAAAAATGAAATGAAGTCATCAAATTTAGTAACTTTGGTTGAATTAAGGCTGTATTCAAATTGTTTTAAAGTCTCTTTATCCAGTTTTTGAAGAATAATGTTTAAGATTAAAATGTCCGAAAGATTGTTTCTTTCAAATTCTAATACCTTCAAAGCGCGAATGTTTTTGTTTACATCATCAATTAGGTTTCTTAAATCTTTTGCTGATTCATAATTTAACTTTGCAAGGTTTAAGATTGCCTTTATGTGCGTTTCGACTATTAAGCGTTTATTTTCATAGCGTTCTTCTAAAGATTCAAATGAATCGCTAATAGTCTCTAAATTCTTTGCTTCAGATATTAATGCAGCTTTGAGATAATGCAATTTTTGCTCTGAAGAGAGTTGTGAATTTGTTGAGATAATGTTGTTAAATTGTATTTTAAAATTGCTCCATTCTTCATATTTTCCAGAAAACTTTGGTAGGGGGATTTCTGGGAGTTTTATTGATAATTGAGGTCGTTTTTGACCTGACCATACTTGTCTTAAATTTGGAACAATTAAATTGCCTTCACGACGTTTGATGTACGATTTAATTTTATACTTTATGCTAATAATTCTTTCCGAATATTCTTCGGATGCGTTAATTTCATTATTGAATTCAGAAGCATCTACTATTAAATTTTCCATTTCTAAATTAAGTTGCTTCAATGAGAGTTCTTTTTCGATTAATTGATCTTGTAATTCTAAGATATTATCTAAATTATCACAATTACTTTCAATGTAATTTTGAATTTTCGTAATTAATTTTGTTACGGCCGAACGTATAGGCGTTCTTTTATTTTTAATTTTTTCAATTGGATTCATTTTGACTTTTGCGGTAATAAACAATGATATATAATTTTTGCAATGAAATAAACAATAGAGGTATGAAATTAGCTTACCTCTATTTAAATGCGGAGCCTTGCGAGAAGAAGTCAAATGAATGTTCTTGCGAAAGAATGAAAACACTAGAAGTGATGAGCGTTGAATGTAAACAGTTCAAAACAGGCCTATGCAGTAGGGTGAAACGAACACAAAACGAAAGCAAGGGGTGAGAAGGGTCCTTTTGTGACCTTTGACTCTGTCGATGAGGTGAATGTCTTTGCGACGTTCGAACAACTTTGGGCGTTGTTCTGCGAATTTAAGCAAATAATGCGTATATAATTTAGTTTAAAGCCTTAAATGCGGATATCCATAAGTTGCTGAAGATCTGCGTAGTCGACGGACCCAATATTAATGCGAGTGGTACTGTATTCAATTAAAAACGCAGGTTTTAAGGCATAAACATTTATTGTGACTGCTTTGTGCAGTGTCTCCCTTGAAGAGCGTACAAGAGGGTGAGCGAGGTGGGGGCGCCAACAACAGGGCAGCCACGCGCGCGCGCGAATACATGTTTTTCATGTTCCTTTCAGCTTATCATTTATAACTATCTAGGTCTTGATTATATAATAATTAAAATAGGTTGTTTTTTAAAGAGTTTCTTTTTTTATGCTACTGTAGGATCTCCACTACAATTGACCAATATAAAAGGGAATGCGAGATGATGCAAAGGAAGGCTGCGGACAAAAAAGATATCATTGAATGGAGAACGGAGGATAATGAGAAATTAAGGTGATTTTTTTTTTTTTTTTTCCTTTTTCTCGCAAACTCTCGCCCTCGAAAGTGTTCGAATGCACCAAAGGAAGAGACATAATTATAAAACCCACACTTTTATTATAGAACTATCCAATCACTATCTAAATTCCTCCTATGCTAGGGGGGCCGTCAAATTAATATTTTTACGTTGATCGGGGTTCGAGGATTTTATGCAAAGCAATCGCAAAGAACAAGACAATTCTTTAAAAGCGATGAGAATTTATTGTCGAAAACCCAATCCTTGCAATACAGGATTCAGCTGCAATATTCTCAGAATAAATCTCAAAAGGTCTTCACACCTTCAACACCAATCAGACACAATCATCGGGGTCTAAAATAGGAGTATATTAAGGATTATATTCACAAGCAATCGCTCTTTCAACAGCCGAAGTAATCAGTGCTTCAACAATCAAAGCAATACTAACTGATCGCTAGTCAAAACCAGACTGACTGACTTTCAGCGAGCTTCTCTCTATTTATATCCCTCGAGGATAATTCGAAAAAGGCTTACGCCATAGGTTTTGAAATGAGTGGATTTCTCTACTAATTTCTAGAAGAATCCAGAGGGTCCCGAACTCGCCAAAAAGGGTCACCAACATGATGCCAACTTGGCTCTATCGCCAAGATTTCATTAAGTTCCCATTGAATCACCATTATAACGCATTGCTTGTGAATATTACACAATTTTAACGTAAAGTAAATGTAATTTAGAGTAAGATATATAAAGACATTACATATCCAAATACAAATTGTTTACACTCTTTGACACAAAATTCGTAACAATATTTTATTTAAATATCTATAATAATTGTTTCAATACTTATCGATACTTCCACAGCAATTCTCGTCGTCCTAAATATTGATCCTTTTAATTAAACTTCCTCCAACTTCCCTATTCTTTTAATTTTACATAAATCACAGATCCTTTACACAAAGTGCTTTTATAACCATACAACGTTTAAAAGGAATTTTCCGTAGAGGATTTCCTAGTAAAAATCACGAACAGAACCCCCATATTTGGAATTCTACATTTTAGAAATCAAACGCTTGTATTTAAAAAAAATCATACTACTAATATTTTTTATGCATTTGTTTAACTTCATCCAGCGTTTCTCAAACTGTGCGACGCGCCCTCCTAAAGGGGCGTGATGACAATAGGAGGGGGGCACGAGCCTATTGAAAAGTCGAAAACAAAAGGTTACTTAAACAAATTATTAATTTTTTTAAAGTAAATAAACAAAATACGTTCTGTGAAATAATAAAAAAAATATTTACACTTATATGACACACATATAAATATATCAGTACTGCACAAAGTATTTTATGATTAATTTAACAATACTATAAGTTAAGAACAAATTTAATAATTACTTGTGACCTCACGGGCCTGTCATGTATAAAATTATATGTATTAATTAACATTTATCTTGATAATTTGTACGGTTTATGATTAATCCCGTGGGTTAAAAGTTAACAGATTCGCTCCCCAATGCCACCATTTTGCACGTATGCATGCGTATGTGGGGGCGAGAAAGGGAATAAATAAGCAAATCCTCTGAAATCCAGTCAAGTAACACTGTCAAGTTCATTTTATTGCATTCCAAAGCCTTTGGAATAATTCTGGGGATAACTGAAAAGATCGCATTTCAGAAAGGCCGGGGGCAATTTACGCACTGGTTGAGAGAGGCGTCTATGTACGCCGACGGCACTTAACAGGTGTATTGTAGCTTTAGCATCAAAGTATCGAATTCAATTCATTGTTATTGAATAGAGGGGGCGCAATGAAAATTATGATTAAATATTGGGTCGCAAGTATTGAATGTTTGTGACTTAATCATCAAATCTGTAAAAAATTCAAATTAATAGTTACGTGTTATGAGACTTGTACTGGTCCAACGCGTAGTGATCATTGCATGAGGATAAGTTATTTTTGTTGTAAAATATACTGTTAACAGAGGAAATGTAATACCATGCTTCGAACGGTAAGTTGCGTTTAGTTCAATACAATGCAATAATGCAGAGAATGACATAATTTTAGGCGATCACTAAATATGAAGAAATAAAATGGTTTGAAGAAGTGAGAAAATAATGTCACGCATCCTTCACAATAAAAGAAAAAAAAATTTCGATAACGTAAATCAACGTTAACACATAAAATGTTTTAAAATATGTTCAAAAAATCATATAATTTTTTTTCACAAAATAATCATTAAGATATCATTCATTTGAATAAAATTTTTGATTTTGTACTTGAAATAAATGATTGGATTTAAGAGGCATTGCATTAGTTTAAGAGGTATTTCTAATCTAAATCAAATGTCTATAATGTTGGAGTTTATTGTTTGTGTTTGCTCCCCTTATGTTGTGAAATACAGAATAACGTTGGTATTTCAATATATTTTGAATTTAACGTTTTCAGATGTGTGTGAGAGTCAATTTATATGGATAAAACCGTATTTGAGGGAAAAAAAATGTTGAATTTCTCACGTTATAGATCCGAAATTTCTAGATGGAATTATTTTTAGCTACACCCTTTTTTATCTCGCACCATTACATAAAATGACTCCGTTCTGGCTAAAATAATAAAATTTCTATAAAAGATCCCAAAGCACCTCGAACAAATGTAGCGCGCGCATTGATGACAGAATGCTTCAAAGAGGTTTTTGATTTCTGTTGTATCTCTCCTCCAGAGTCAGGCATATTTTTATGCCAATGCCTCGTGTCTGACAAATTGTTCTATGCTTATCTACATATTCATCAGCCTATCAAAATTTGCGTAAAAAAAGTTCACAGATCGGGTTTAATGTCTTTTACGTAGTATGATACAAAAGCCCTGAATAGTTCACAGCACTGAAGCACATCCACCCCTTCAAAGTAGTCCCCTTCTGCGACGATACACTTCTGCCAGCGTTCGTATCACTTCTGAAAGTACAGCCATTTTTCGCAACCTCCTGAAACTACTACTATTCACAGGTATCTAAAGTTTTTATGATATATTTATAATGGTGGCTAATATATACTGAAATGAGCTTTTTGTAAAAAAAAACTCAAAAATTCATTTTTTACAATTTTTTTTTATGTGAAAATGGGTCAAATTTCGCAAATTTTGATAAAATATTTCATAATTTATTAAAAAATTCAAAATTAGCTAAAAGCTCATTTCAGTATAATAAGAGAGGTGTACTTTAATTGTATGGAAAAAAAATTTTCAAGAATGTACACATAACAGATTTTGAGTAAAGATACATCGAAAACATTCAATTTCAAATTGTCAGTATAGAGACAGAGAGAGGTTTCCAACTGCCCTTAACCCTATCACTGGATGCCCTTTTTTTTGTCTTGAGAATTTTTCTCAGAGAGATTGGCTCAGTTCCTTTCATAGCGATATCTACATTTTTATCCATCACTTGCGCAAAAAAATGTTTAGCAGTTTCTAAACTATATACCAAGCTTTCCTAAGTCATTCTAAGCTTGGTTTCTCACCAAGATTTTTAAGTCAAAAGGTTTTAAAATTTGTTTGCATCGTCTGATTGCTTATAAGCGCCGTTCTTTGGAATCACATGAGGGCTACTGGGGGAGTTGCTAAAGGAACCGAGCTTACCCTAAAGGGTTTGAACTATAAATCGAGCCGGTACTAGAGTCAAGTAAGAAGGACCCCACTTGAGCCACTTTCTAAGCTTTCACATCTCGCCAATGTGAGCTTTAACATTCCTCAGCCACCGAGGAACATATTTATATCCCAATTAGAGCGAGAAATGTAGATAAAATTTAAACTTGTAACGGGTACTCTATTCGGGTTTTTCTACTATTCCTCTTAGAGAAATATTCTTTAACTGTGTTTTTAGTTTAAAAACCGTTTTCCGTAAAGATGACTTGCTTTTATGCAAATGTAACTAAAATAGTAGTTACAAAGGCCTCTCGTTGAGTATGTGTCATCGTTGATCGTTAAGCATGAAATCCAAGCAGAGGAAAAGAGTCCAGTCTTGAGATTAATAGTAATCCAACAGGAACTGGTGAAGTAAGCAACCTTGGAGATGACCGAGCTATCGGGTCTCGAGAAGGATAATCACAAGAAGTTTCAAATACAGATAAGTGAATTTCAATAATCTAATACAGGGGTGGGCTACTTCTAATGATTTTAAGGTGTTTCTGTCCACCTGGTAGAGTACGTGTGCCCATTCTGTATTAAATTCGTATGTTTTCTTGTTTTTCAACATTGTACCTCTGATTTAAAACATGACAGATTGCTTTTTTTTCTACAAAAACACAAGTAACACAAATTTCGCAATTTGAATGATTGAACAACTATGACCACGGACTTATTCAATGCAGAAAACATACGGGAATTAATGAATCTGAAATCTGAATTTTTTTTCGCTGCCACGTCTTCCAGGACAGGACAGCAACAGAAGAACCCAATCCCGTGAAAGCTTGGGGTGTGGGATGATGTCTCAATAGCCGAGCCCGTGCTATCGTGGGAAGCGCCATCATCAAATTTAAATATGCGACGATTAAAGATACAAATCATCAGCCTTATAGCCTCACGGATGAAGGCAACTCCAAGTACTATGTAAGGGGACAACATGTTGGCAATTTGTTTTGTACTCTGTCTGGCGCCGAATACGTGTGGTATGGTTATAATGGGAAAAATAACCTTTATTTTTTAAATGCTATTGAAAAGCTCTTTTCCTCATTTACGATTTAATAGTAAAAAAAATTCAATTGTTGCTTATCTGAAGAAAAATTGAATCTCTATCATTATTTCTTTTGAAATTATTTTTAGATTAAAATTTTTTTTAACAAACTGTAAGATAAAAACAGAATTAATTAGAATATTAAATGTCACGCTGTAAATTAAACTGCTCATGAAAAATTCCAGTGATGCAAGTGAACGTACAGTTAAAAAAAAAAAAAACTTTTTTTACTACAAAAAAAAAAAAAGATTTTTTAACTATGTAACGTCTTTAAATATGTATATGTTCTTTTTAAAAGGAGAACTGCAACATATGCAAATGTTTTTAATAATAATCATAGAATACAATTTTATTCTAGTTTTTCCCTGTCTTAAAATCTACTCTATTTACTGTAACCTCCGTAATCTTTAATCAAATCAGGTTCTTAGTAGTTGTCTTAAAAAAAAGAGCTACCTCACGTAATTCCTATGTCCTCTGGTTACATTTGGATAGAAATTGATCTAGATAGAAAAACCAGTGTCAAATGATGTTGTACATTTTCAGGATAGAAGTGGAAGAATTGAAACGGACGCTTGAAATGTACGAAACCACAGACAGGATAGAAAGGATAAGAGTAAGTAATCGAGTTTCATTAGAACGCACGCGAGAAAAAAATTGGGGATGGGGACAACGAGAATATTTTTTTACAAACCGAAAAACACAAAAATAAATTTTTCTCTTTTAAATTGAAAGAACTTGAAATTGCAATCAAAATTTCGAATGAATATGTACACTGGCTCCCAAAAGCGATCGAACACTTGAAAAATTTATAAGAAAAGCCCCCTCAGCTGAAATTTTGTTCGAAAAAACACCAATATTTTTTATATAATATATTTTAATTTCAAATACAAAAAAAAACTTATGTAATTTTTAAATATTGGTTTATTTCCCCTCCCCCTAAAATAAAGGGGAGGATTGGAAAAACATGACTAAAGAGAGACTCACATAAAAAGGATCGGACATCAAAATTTGTTTGAATAAACTCTCATGGATAACATTATCTCCTGTACTTTGTTTCTGTTTACGTTATACAGCCGTTAAAAAAAGTCGTTGGCTTTCCTTTTGCTTGATTTCTTTGCAAAATAATTTTAATTAGTGTTATATTTGGCCTCTTCCATAGAATTACAGTATAAGAAATTCGAAAACTGATTGTTTTTCATCATAAGAGATATAAAACATTGCGCAATTAGTACTATACAACTATGATAAAGCGCTTTTAACCCTTTATCTGGTTTCCGTATCGACTACCAAAAGCTGGCAACAACTTTTTTGCCCGCACACTCTACACGCTCTGACACTGTCTCCTTTCTATCTTTGATTCGCACATATTTTTAATTCTTACAGTTAGATTATTGGAGTTTACTCCTAAAGAATCTATTTTCATATAAAGCCCCCAGTATTAAAATATTATGACGAAGGAAATTTGAACAAACGTTAACAAAAAGTGTTGCGCCAAGTTGTTGTCCGAAGGCAGGACTACTTTTTCGTCTCTTTTTTAAAATTACGATCACATTCTTTTCTCACCGAAATCAGACAAAAAATAATTACAGAATCAAAAAGGTCACTTATTTCTCCACGATACTGTATAAATTTTTTTTACAAGATAACGAAATTTTGCACTTTTTACGACTTTTTCTAAAATGAGTCAATATTGATGCGTTTTTATGAAAAGAATTTTTTAATTGTTCTGTACGGATTTCTTATGATTGTGTAATGTATCAAGATTCTGCACTAAAAAAATTCATACTTTGTTCTTTTAGTATCAACGGTTTAAAATATAAAATGCCATTTTTTTTTGCGATTTTTGAAAAAAATACTCAAATTTTTATCTAAACAGTTAATAACTTCGTTATTTATTAAAATAATCACACGGAACTTTATTCCCAAGTGTCAAATGCTGTTATCCGTGTTTTGTTCAAACATTGAAAGAATTCCATAAAAATTACGGATTTAAAAAAAAAGTTTTGTGTTTTTCGTCTAATACCCTTTTACAAGAAATCATTTATGCAGTTTTTTTTTTTTTTTTTTTTTGTTAAAAAATTACCGTTACTTGTTATCTATGTGGGAAATTTGAAAAGTATATTTTAAAACCAAGCCCTCAAAAAAAATTAAAACTTTGAAAAAAAAATTCTTAACTTTTTCGTAAGAGAGAAATTCATTTAAGATAGAGCAAGCAGAGTGTGTTCTTATAAAAAGCAAACATTTCAGGGTTTTTATGTTCTATAATTATAAAATTAAAAAAAAAAAATTGCGAAAATTTTAAATTTGAAAATTAAAATAAAACTCTTATTTTCGCATTCTGTTAAGTATTATGTGTTTAATTATATGAAATTTTAAAAAATGTGATTTTTTTGGAACATTTTGGGCAAAACATTTGATGGCTTAAGTGAGTGAGTGAATATTAACGTCGCATTGTTCAGCTACACGTGGGCTTTTGGCGACGAACCTCGTCATTTTGAACCATTGTCAAGTGACGTGGACGACACCTGAGCTGGCACCTCTCCTCTCCTAACTACCACACGACACCAACGGGAGGACGTTTCAGCTCTCGACAGATTTAACGTGCATCCCTTCCCTACACGGTGGGACTTGAGTGGTAGTGGGCTCGAACTCGTGACAAGCCAGCCACGATTCGATACCTTGACCAACAGGCTTACGTGTTTAAGGCGAATATCTTAATTAGATTTCAACTAATACTGTTCAATGAGGGCTAAAAAAAAATAGTTTACATGGTTATTGAAATTGTTGTAGGTATTCATTTATTTTGCAATGTTAAGAAAAAGAGGGTATGTACTTGGCGTTTTGTGTTTAGTGAAGACCTCTTTGCAGCCGCGCGAAGGAAATGCATCGGAAAACAAACTCATGCTGTTGAACAAACTCACATGAAATTTCACTGTGCGAACACCCTACCCCATACAACGGACATAGTGTTGCAGAGGGTTTCGTTGCTATCACCAGTTCTCGAATGCAAAATCACGGTTGAAACATACTAGTTTACCCAACAACTAAAGTACAAAACCAATGTGCCTATACGCTGTAGTAAAAGATATTTTCTTAAGCACTTTGATTTCATTTAACTAACTAATGTGTCGTTTTAGTTATTTACTTTTGCCTCAGTTTGATTTGATTTGATTTAAATGTTTATAAAGAGGTCTTTTTTAAAATTACTCATGGATCTCATATTATTGAACCTAGATCAAGTGATGAGGACGACACCTGTGTTGGCATCCCTCTCACCGGATTTCCGCTCTACTTAAGCGTGAGGTCTTAAAGTCGTCAATCAATTTAACTTGCATCGGTCTTAAGAGGCATTAGGACTCGAATTTATGATTCGATAACGCTGCAATCCTGACCATTTGACTATTTTTGTCTTAAAAAGTCATATTTTTATACAAAACACAATTCAAGTGCTCATAAGATAGTCGGTCATTTCGTTATCGTGTCTATTAATAAAGCGTTACCCAAAAGTTGGATTTTGTCAGTTCAGCAGAACTTATACTGAATTTTTTGTTGAGTCCCAAGAGTCGATTTTTAAGTGATTAAGATTCACCGAATAGGGGAAGTATTGGAAAGCGCCCTTTAAAAACAGATTCACAGATTTATATTCTACAAGAGCCGGTTTGTCACTGGCCTAGTACGCCTAAGTCGGTGGATCTTCAGGATGCAGAAATTCGACAGCGTCCATGTCGTATTATTATGCGACATGTAAAAGATCCCTTGGGTTCCTGTTTGGCTTGAGTGCCTTTGGCAAAATTAAATCCCAAAGTTCGCATCGTCAGAGCTCAGGTGCCTCCCTCTGGGAAGGAAACTGGGCGTCAAAATTACTTGAAACAGTTGGTATATCCGATATGATGCCGCATTAAAAAGTAATACCAGCTCTAGGGGAATGTTCTTGGTCTGCAATGGTAAAAATACCAATCTGCAGCACCATTGAAAAAAAAAATATTCCACACTTTTTTTTCTTTTTTTTTTTTTTTATCCTTCATCTACACTATTAAATATTTTAAATAACGCTCATTCCTGCTAGAGATAAAAAAAATTAAACGTAATTATTTATGTTTATATTGTTACAGAAAATACGGGATATTATTCTATTCCCAATCGGAGCGATATTGTGGTTGAAAAGATGGTTTACAGGCAAGGAAAGAGCAATCCATTCACTGATGTTAAATAAATAGAGGTGTACTAAAGAGTAGAGTAGACTTTACGACAAATTAGATCTCCAAATAGGCAAACTTGGTGAATAAAATAGATTCCCCGAGACAAATCTGGAAAGATCTAGAAGATTAGCTTTTAAAAACCTCCAGCTAAGCGTATCAAAATTTGACAATAACTATGTTTGTTAGGGTTTTTTTTGTCTCATGTGATATTGTGAGTACAGGTTTGAATTGCTGTAGGTAATAGATTTGTTATGTCTGAGTCTCTACTATTGCTGATTTATACGAGTGCGTTCCTTGTTTCCTTCTAGATGTGCTACATTTACTGTAGAGAATAAGTTTCTATAGTATGTTTCGAGTAATATACTCCGAAAAACTCCCTGTTCCATTTATGTTTTTCATTGCATAAATTTGTTATTCTTTTAGGGAAATACGGCATTATTACTTTGCGTTTGTTTCTTACTAAGCAGATATGGAATGTAAAAAAGAAAGGGAATATGTTTCAGCTACGCATGGTTCACAAAACTCCAATGATGTTCTGATATTTTTTGATCGATAAAACCAACTGAAATCTATCATACAATAGAAGAAAATATCTCCATGGAGTGCCTTATTTATTAGAATCCCTACACCTGTTTCCACATTGTAATTAAAACATTTTGAATTCATCTATATTGCTCTTAAGTATTAAATATACACTGCTGGCCCTTAAAATTGCAACACTATGAAGGAAAGCAAATACAAAAAAGATATTTATTGTACGTGAACAGTACGGCATGAAGACAAAATGATTAAATTTGCAAGCAGTTTAGGAGGGGTGCAAAATTAATAGAAACAGTTGCTACCCCTGTGGGTTTGGATGACAGAAATGGGCATTTCATTTCATGATGCTTCAAGTCTTTGCCACACCTCATCAACCGTTTTAGCTGAAGTTGAGTGGCGGACCACATGTTTTCAGTGGGTGACAGATCTGGAGACCATGCAGGCCAGGGTAACAATCGAACATCCTACGTATCGAGGAAGATCATATCATGACCTGCAACATTTGGTCTTGCATTATCTTGTTGGTATAGGGCGACCCCGACGATAGGACACTACCATTGGATGTAATATGTCTGCGTTTAAATTACCGTCGATCTGAACTGAAGATAAGCGCATCGCCTACCCAATGGTTGTCCTAACCATCCCACCAGGTGCAGGAACCCTATGTTGATATAGAATGTAACTCCTCGGAACTTCCAGACACGTTCACAGCCATCAGAATACTGCCCGCAAAATCGATACTCAACTAAAAAAACGACATTGTGCTATTCCTGTAGCCACTTTTGTCATTCGGGGTATCGGAGTCACCGTTTCTCGTTGTGCTGCATTGTCAAGGGAAAGTAAAGTAGTGGTCGCCGTGCTGACAGCCCACGATAAGGAATGGCGATTCATTCCGAAAAAGATCGATTTTTTAATAGATTCCAATCGCAACTGGATGAATCGATTCACAAAAAAAATCGAAGTCTAATAGATCGATTTCTAAAAAATCGATTTTTTTTTACAAGTCGAGATTTACAATGTCCATTAACGAGTTAAATCCATTTTATGAAAAACAGGAAAGATACCTTAATAAACGATCTCTTATCAGTAAAATCAGCGAATTTTTTAGTGCAGGGAATTCGACATTTACAATTAGTTTTATTACCATATCAAAGTACCAGGTATAAAAGAAGACATTTATTTTCTAAATGTATTTGTTACATTAAAAAGTTTAGAAAATAGATAAGATAGCTTATAGTTCCTAATGCTTAGTATCTGAGCTTTTTAGAAACAACAGTCTATCAAGTCTACTGGGATCCAAGTGGTTCCGCTCATCCCTTGCGATGTTGCCGGCAATCGAAAAATGGCGCCCACAAGGAACAAGTGATCCCACGATACTCCTATAGATCATGACTATTGCGTGAACGTGATGATAAATAGAGTTTTTTTGTTCCTGCCAGTAAAGTATAGCAGAGCTCCGCAACCTTTTTATCGCCAACACCGTAATATTACGGGTTTTAAAGATGGTACATTCAACTAATTGTAAATAATTTTATGGTTTTTACCAAAACAGAAAAAATCGAATGTCGATTTTCTAGGATGAAATATCGATTCACTGAATCGATTCAGTGTTACATATCTATTTAAAAAAATCGATTTTTTTTTGGTCCGAAAAATCGATTAATCGATCTCAGATCGCCCTCCCGAGCCCACGATGCAGCCAACGTCGCCACACCAAGCGAACTTGCCTATTACCTGACTAATGGTCCGTTGTACGGATTTGCAAGATGACCCTTGATGGCCCATGGATTCCATTTTCGTAGGTTGGATTTTGTTGAGTGCGATGGACGGAATGATAATCCTCACTCTCGATAGGCTCTATCGAACTCCAACAACGATTTCTCCTCTATCGAACTCCTACACTTGCTGTTCTTCTTGTTCGAAGCACAAGACGATATTCTGAGAAGGTGCTTTCTGAATGAGAAATCCACTACACAACTTTTCTTTTGTGCAATGCTTCAGATGTAGTTTCTTATTCCTGCGTTGTTCAAAAGCTCCGAAATATTAATCATTTGCATATCCCAACCTCTTCTTCCTTTCACGGGATTTTGACGTTCGTCCGATTATTCCTTTTCGGTGTTGCGTTTTTTGTGGCCAGCACTGTATGAAATAATATAATACGTTTTGGGAACTACCTATTTTTTTATACTTTAAACCACTCGCTGAAACTGAGACAAACCGGAGCTCGTAATAATGTATGGAATTAATTATTAACATATTATTAAACATACTATTAAAAGCAAACAGTATTATTCAACTCAACCTTAGACAGATCAATAGTCAATATAAAGTAGGAGCGTAATTAACTATTGAATCCTATCAGATAACTTTCCTAGATAGGCATGATAACAAAAGACTTAACGGAGAGAAATCTACTTCTTTTCTCTATATCGAAAACCCAGTGGCATGACAGAGAATACTAGTCGCCGGCCCCCCGGGAAAGTTAGATTTTGGGTCCCAAACAGGATCTTGACGGCACTCAAGCTTTCCCCCTCCCCGTGATGTGGGTTTTGTGAGGGTGTACGTTACGCCACTGCACGGGCGTCTGGCTAACTCTCAGACAATGATTCACGCTTTATCCAACACACCGATTCACTGCCCCCTCCTCCTCATTCTTGCTTCAGATTTCTTAAAATGTGAACACTCTTCATGGTTCCTTCATAAAGCAGAGTTCTCAAACAAACACCTCAGAATTTAATTTTTTAAAAAAAAAGCGTCAGAAACCTCAACAAAGAACCAACTTGTTTTAAAAAAATATTTGAATCTTACCAAAATTATTCAAATTCTCGCAAAAACAAGTAATATAAATTTTTTTAACATCAATACTACTTTGTTAGAAAAACCTACTGGCGCCATCTATTGCAGCTAGTTGAAACTACGTCAGAAATAACGCAGAATAAACTTAAAATTAAAAGATAAAATTTAATTACTGAATGAATACTAGAAAAAAATGTATTTAAATCAAGTGTCATCCGCTACAAGTTTAAAAAAAATTATTTGAACTTGAATGGATGAATATTAAGTATTTCAATTAATATGAACAAGTATGTAAGTAAGTACAAGAATGTAAGTATTAATTTGAACAAGATATATATATAGGAAGAGAATGAACTGAAAAAACTTTGATGAAAAAAAAGTTCTTCTTATATTACAGGTACAGTTATACTCTAAGGAGCCCCATTTTGACCGGTGTTACATCAAGAGAGACTACTTGATTCTTTTGGCCGAGAATGCTCCGATCCAACAGACGGTGGATCAGCTCAATCAGAAACTGCTGGAAACGGAAGAAAAGTGCATGGCGGATATCGTCAACGAATCACAGTGGGTAGATATTTTCCCACCTGGATTCGAAAAAAGCTTGGTGAAACTTTTACCCAGAATTAACATTTGGGTGAGTATTGTGTTTCACGATGTCCACCTCATTTACCCTTCGCTTATTATTCTAGGGTTGCCAAATGAAAATTTTTAATGCCACCCATCGAAAGTTTATCGGGGAGAACACTTTTCTGCAGCATCCAAAAAATGTTTGAATCCTTTTTATTTTGATTTAATGACCATCTCTTTTGTATAGGCTAAAGAATTCGTTGATTTGAAATTCTCCTTCTAGAGAATCAGTTCCGGTGTCCTTCCTGTTATCTGACTCAATATTGCAAATCTTTCAAAAGCCAAATTTATTGCATTCCTTTCGACAAACCGGACTTTTGAATTATTCTGTAAAATACGTAATCATTAGTTGTTTGCTTATTGACCGATGAAGGAAGTTTAACAAATCTGAAAATATGGCTTCTCTTTTTGTAAATAAGTTCATCTTATTGCAGTTATATAACAATATTCATAATAGTAACAAAAGCCAAATTTAAACACACGGTATATATTTACGTTTTCTACAATTCTCTCCTAGATAGTGAAATGAGTAATTAAGTCAAATTGTTTGTGTTTCTTTGGGTTTTGATTCTCTCAGGTACATGAATGCGGAATAAAAAAATGAGCTGCGGATAGATTAAAAATGCAGAAGATGTCCAATAGCGGGAAGCTGCAATGCTCCTGCAAAAGTTGTCTTCTTCATAAGTTGCAATTTTAGCTTTAAGCTTAACTGATTGCCTTAAGGTATCCGACTACGTTCGGAACCGTGATTTCGCAAAAGGATACTATTTATGATATTTAGTGTCCCTTAGATTAGAAAACGTATATAAAATACTTTGCTAAATACTTTAAGCTTCGGATAAATAAATGTTCCCATAGTTCACAAAACTTGATTTTATACCCCCACATCTGCAGTTTATAGCGATCACGAATCAAATTATTTTTCCATGAACTGGTATTAACCTAGAAAAATCAAGAGTACTATACTTCTATTATTAATCACTAATATAAAATTAAATAATTAAATAAATAGCTCATTGATGAAGTGAAAAGGAAATATCCGGATATATATCCTATTAGAACTTTTACTTAATTGTTTAATTTAGTTGCTTAATTAATAAACTTAGCTTTTTTTATTTTTATTTATAGAATTTTATGGTATAACTATGTTATTTTAAAATCGGTAGAATTCAAATTCTTATCACATTAATACTTTTTTATTAAATGGTTTTTTTATATCTCTGAGGGGGCTGATGACGTTCTAACCGCGTATAAGTTATTTTTATATTTACATGTACTGTTTTGGTTGCATGAAAAAATTATTTAAATGTTTTTGTTTTGGCAGAAAATGAACAATTAGCATATTATCAAAACATTCTCCTTTTATGAAAAATGTTTCTATAACAAAAGTATTTTGTTTAGATATATCTAAAATTTCTCTACAAAGAATGAACTAAAGGTTTTTTAAAAAATCATTATTTCTTACAGTTAAAATCAATTCAATTAATAAATTGGGCTTTTTGATAAAAATTTCTCTATTTTTTGATTTATTAAAATTTGAACAAAAATGCATATCTCAAAGATCCTAGTTCAAGCTCTGTATAGAAGTGTCAAGAATATATATATAAGCAGAGTATTATTATTATAGAAGCAATTTTCAAATAAGGAGAATATTTTGAAAAAATGTCATTTTTTCTTCGTTTTTTGCCAAAACAATTGCCTTTTAACAATTTTTCTTGTAATAATATTCTTAATACAATTTTATACGTATATTCTAATTTAACTGGCTCTAAGTATTAAAATAATTATTTATTTATACGCTTTTACAAAATCAAGGTTCTGAATGTTGTCAGCGCAAATTAAAATACATTGGACTTTCAATAAGCATCAAGTTTTAAATTTATTTAATTTATGAACGTTGCATCATATGTCTTTATAACTGGTTTGCTTAATACTATGAATAAGTTAAAAATTATTATAAATTTTCAGCAACTTTAATTAAATGTAAAAGCTTTCAGTTAAAATATTTAAATAAAATTAACGTTATTCTTTTTATGTGCAATTAAATTAGTCAAATTAATAAAATGTACCGTAAGAAATTCGGTGTATAACGCGCACTTTTAATACAAAAAATAAGATCGAAATTTACGGGTATGCGTTATACGCCGGATATAAAAATGAAAGCTGTACAAATAAAAAAAAGATGAGCATAGAAAAAAATTAGACTTCTACATCGAAATGTTCTATTTATTTAAAAGAAATGGCATTCCTTAAGAACTTAAAGGGTTGTAGTTCTAGAAGTACACTATTATTTTCTAATACTTGGAACAATATCTGGAAGAAATGACTTCAAAACATAAGAGCATTGTGCATGTACATTTCAGGTTTCTTCATAAAAACGGGGGTGAGCGTTATACGACGAATATAGCTTGAAAGTATAGGAGCGCGTTATATGCCCTATTTTACAGTATTTAAATAAATAATTAATTATGTGAGATTAAATCATAAGAAATGTGAGTATAATCAGCCCTTTAGTATTTATTGTTAGTTGAATCCAACAGTTTTTTACTTCATTCCGAAAAATAGAGGATCCCTTCCCCCTTTTTTAATAATAATACACTCTATAACAAAAAAAAAAACGACGCACCAAGAAGGAGTTGCCCGATTGTAATGAAATTTCGTATGCAAAGACATTTGTACTGAACATGCGAATGATTAAAATTTGGTGACCAATGAATGAATAGCAGGGACTGCGCACTCAGCAGGTGTCTATAAGAAGCGATTCTTAATCTGATGGTCACAATTTCTGTTGCATTGCGATTTAGGATACCTTTCAACGACTGAAAAAATGCCTCACCGCAGGATTGAAGCTCATTACAAGCAACTGTCAGAGTTTGAAAGAGGTCGTATCATTGGATTGAAAGAGGCAGGTAAGGCAAATCGGAGAATCGCTCGTCATATGGGTCGAAGCGATACGGCAATTAGAAGATGCTGGCAAAACTGAGTGGACAATGGCAGATTTCAGCGTCATGATGGTAGCGGGCGAGCTATGGTCACAGCAGATCAGGAGAACAGATTGATTGACAGATCAACTGTCACAGCCCCAGACTCATCGTTATCAACCATCAAACTTGCGACCCGCACACGAGTGTCCAACATGACCATTCACAGACGGCTGATAGAGCGAAATTTACGCTCGTACCGACCACTACGCCCCCTGCCACTCACGCCTGCACACTGTTGAGCCAGATTACAGTGATGCTTGGCTCGATCAGGTTGGAATCATCCTGACTGGGGACGTATAGTGTTTAGCGACGAAACCCGCTTCCAACTGTACCCTGACGATCATTGAAGACGTGTCTGGAGATGCCCAGGGCAGCGTGCTGATCTTGCTTCTTCTATTGCACGCCACATAGGTCCTAAACCAGGAATTATGGTCTGGGGTGCCATTTCTTTTCACAGTCGGACCCTTTGGTTATCATTAGAGGTTCACTTACAGCCCAACGGTGTGTCGATGACATTCTGAGAACTATTTTGCTGCCGTTCCTTTTGCAGTAACCTGGCCTTATTTTTCAGCAAGATATTGCCAGATTACATACGCAGCACGTGTTGCTATAAACTGTCTAAAGTTCGTCAAACACTTTCTTGACCAGACAGATTGCCAGATGTCTCTTCAATCGAGCATGTCTAGGAAATGATTTGAAGGCGACTGCATCTACTAGGTAATGTTAATGATCTGGCCCGACAATTGGAGCAAATTTGGCAAAAAAACCCGCAGAAGACCATCAGGGTGCTTTATAAATTTATGCCACGTCGTGTGGTAGCTTGTATCCAGGCTAGAGGTGGGTCAACACCTTATCGTGCTCGTTATTTTGTAACTATGTAACTTTGAAATAAATCATTCAACTTTTCTGAAATTTTAATCAGTTTTTATTCTGTACATAATCTTTCTACCCAACAATTTTTGTCTCTATCGGATAACTCGTTCTATGTGCTTGGTAAATTTTTTTTTGTTAGAGAGTGTATGTATTAATAATAATATGTATTAAATACACTACAAATGTGAAATGGAATTTTGACCTTAAAAAACTTAATTTCTCCACCAGAAAATCCGTCGACAATATTTCGATGAACTCGCAGGGAAGTTGGCTGTGATTCTCAAGCGCATCCACATAAAGAGATATCAAGTATGGAAGGACCTGCAAACCTTCATCAATGGCATCAACCCTGTAATAACTGCCTTGATGGTACATATTGAAGAGAAAAAAAAATACATAGAAAATGTAGAAAAACAGGTGATACTGTTATCTCATCTATCTTTTCTATATAAGACTGCAAAAATTGTAATTGTCGTAGTAACGATTATACCATGAAGGTTTTTTACGCACATCTTAGAACAGTGATTCTCAACTCCTTTGCCGCGGCACTTTCGTGTGCGACCATTTTTTTTTTTTTTAAATTACTAATTATACGCGGAGAAAGAAAAATAAAAGGAAAAACCGAATCCTTCGGCCATTTTATAGAAATAAACTAAGTGTATATATTGTTAGTATATTTAAATTATTCTTTCGTGGATAGATTTGATTTGGTTCGTAGTCCATTTGTGATAACGGATACATCTGTATGTGAATTCACTTTGAATGAAGAGGAAAAAATAATTTCTCTTTTTAAAAATCGAGATTTAATTTCAAAACATCCGGAAGAGTCAGTTAATTCATTTTGGATTAAAATTAGATGCGATAATCTCATAATAGCCAAAAAAAAAAAAAAAAAATTAAAAAAATTTTTTTTATTTTTTAAATAATTTTTTTTTAAATTATTGTTTAAAAAATTAAAAAAAACAAAAAAAAAAAAAAAAAGATTTAACAATATTGTTGCAATTTTCTACATGTTATTTGTGTAAATTCGGATTTCAAGCATTAACACATATAAAAATGAAAAAAGATCGAAACTTTAAATGTAGTGGCATTATTATTTTTACGACCAGATATAAACGAAATTATCAAAAATCATCGATCTCAAGTTTCGCATTCAATGCATTCTTACGAGGGCTATTTTTAAAGTAAGGTCCGTTGGCGCGTATATTTCCCTAGTTCGGGCGTGCGCCGCAACGAGTCTCTGCGTCACAGACCAACATCATTTGCGAACACACATGCGCCGTTTCCAGCTCTGTACCCATCGTGTAAGATTCGCTGTGCGTCTTTAAAATGTTTAAGGTGATTGAATTGCCCGCCAAGTGTGAGATAGGGTCTCTTATCCGTTTTTTGACTGCAAGAAACATGTCGGCTGCAGTCATTCATCGCCAGATAGCAGAAGTTTATAGCGCAGAAGCAATGAGTGACAGCAAAGTTCGAAAATGGGTCAGGAAGTTTAAAGATGGCTGAACAAACGACACTGACGAAAAACGCTCAGGCCGGCCCTCTGTAATCACTGCAAGCAGTTGAAACAAAAATTTGTGAGATTCACGATAACCACTCTTTCATTGGAATTTCCCGCCATTTCTTGGTAGATGGTGTACAAAATTGTGATTGAAGCTTTAAGAAATTGTGTTCTCGGTGGGTAACCAGACTCCTCACAGCGAACAAAGATGAGAGATTTGCCATTTCATTGGACTTTTTGATTCGTTACGAAGAAGAAGGGGATGACATAATGAGTCGAATCGTTATTGGAGACGAAACATGGGTATCCCATATCACCCCGGAATCAAAGCAACAGTCTATGGAATGGCGACACACATTCTCTCCTGTCAAGGTCAAAGCCAAACAAACGCTGTCAAAGTGCAAGATTATGACAACAGTGTTCTGTAACCAGCGCGATGTTTTGCAGGTGGACTTTATGCCACAAGGAAGAATGATCAACTCAGGTGCCTACTGCACAACTCTAAGGAAGCTCCGAAGAGCAAACGGCACGGCATGCTGTGAAAAGGTGTTTTGCTCCTCCACGATAACGCAAGGCCTCACACTTCTCGAACGACTCGGAAGTCAATCGAATCTTTTAGCTGGGAGGTTTTGGACCATGCACCGTACAGCCCCGACCTTGCTCCGAGTGATTTCCACCTTTTTAGGTACCTCAAACACAGTCTTGGTGGGAAGCGTTTCAGTGACAAAGAAAAAGTGAAAGCGGCCGTGAACTCATGGCTGTCCAACCAGGCGGCAGACTTCTTTGAAGATGGTTTTCAAATCTTAATTCTAAGATATGAGAAAAGCATCAATAAACTCGGCAACTATGTAGAAGAACAGGCAAAAGGATGTACAATCCTAAAATAAAAGTTTTTTGAAACAAAATATTGTCGTTATTTTTTTAAAAGCAAATGGACTCTACTTAAAAAACAGACATCGTATAATTAATTTGTAATTAATAACTCAATAAGCATTTTGTTGTCTTTTTCTTACATTTTATTTTATTCAACATCGAAAATTATTAACATAAAATATTTTACGCAGTGTATCATAGATAAGTAAAATTCTTTTCTACTTATTTTATTGTTAGTGTGCCACCCAATTTTGAAATTGTTAATCCTTTAACGGGCACAATGCTAAAATACACTTTTCTGTGATAAAGTACTTGATAAATGTAATGTTCTCATCCTCTATAAACATTATTTAGGCACCAAAAAAATATTTGATCAAGGGTTTTTCAATACCTACTATTAGCTCACACTCTCTATATATTTATTTATTTATCTTGATGGAATTTTCAATCGTTAATAAAATACATTTTAAAGCACTCCATTGAGCTGAAATTTTATGTACATGATATATTATTTTGTATGACAATACAATAATTTAATTATAATTAATAAAAATTAATTAATTAATACTAATTATTTAAAGTATTACAAATACACAGTCACGTTGGCATCATTTTTGGAGATTTAGCGACCCTTTTGGTGACTTGTGTCAAAACTTGAAAATGTTTTTTCTCAAGTGCATTCAGTTGAACTGAAATTTTATATACACAATTGTTTTTAGTTACAATACGCTACTTTAGTGATAATTAATAAAAATGAATGACCACTTAATATTGTGATTCTATCATATGTATATACATATTTATATTAATTGTAACAATTGAATAAAAAGTAGCTAGAATAAAATTTTTCTTTGTTGATCTAAGTAGGAATTGAGACTTAAATTTTTTTTATATATTACTTGTTTTCCTGGCTTGTGGCTAGACGTTATAGCCAATACGCACTTAAGACATTTAACTTACTTTCTAGGACAGAAATAATGAATCATATTACAATAAACTTTTTATGAAAAATTAACATTTATGTAATAACTATTTCAATAACAATTAAATACAAAGTATAAGTGTAATTAAATAATAAGAATAATTATACAACATAGAATACTTACTTAGAATATATGTAGAATACTTAGAATATACATTGAAATTTGTATATATCCACATTTTATATTTTATTTAATTTTAATATAAAAAGTTAGAAATAAAGTAATATTTTTGAGAATTTAAATTAGTTGTTTCATAAATTTGATGAGCTATTTACTGTGGAACTTTATAATACGCAAACGTTTTCTCCGAGCAAAAAAAACTGTAATGAAATATTTTCGAACCTGAGAATCTTGTACCACATATTGTAAACAAAGTTTGTTTATATTTCCGACCCCCAACATTCTCACATGATTCTAAGTGTTCTCACTCGAGTGGAGGAAAAGTGAAAATTTCTAGGTTATTTTTCTGTTCTATGTGGGTAGTGGGTAGAGCCTCTATTCACATACAAAAGCTTTCTAAAAACCTAAATAAAACCTTTTTTTTAATTGCAAATTTGCTTAATTCATTCAGATGAAAGAAAAGTATACTTAAGACATGTCGAAATTTTTTTCAAAGATCAGAAATTTTATTTATAGTAATCAAAATACAATTTGCAGATTTACACCTAGAAAAACTGTTTTTAACTACCCATCAGAGGACATGAAATGCAAAAAAAGGTATCGTCCTGCCATCTGTATTGATTTTTATGCGTTTTAGCTTCAATTAACTCATGTGGATGGACTAAATATCCATCACCCACTTGGAGAAAAATTTTTTAATATGTGGCTAGACCTATTAGCCACTGTCCACTAAAGGGTTAAAAGCGTACAGCAATAAATAAATAAAAAAAAATGTTGGGAATCATTGCTCTTCTGTCACCTGTCGATTCTTTCTACGCTCTTTTAAGGGATTTATGTACAAAAGAAATATTAAAACCACTTCATGACCATATTCTTTGGTCATCAAATGTTTTATCTCGCTCCTTTATATGCTTCAGATAAGTTAGATGCATAGATACACTACGCCTTATAGCAAGTTTGATAAAAACTTGCGAGTCTTTTTATAAAACCGCACTCCGATACCATTTGTAGATTTTTCTACCCTCAACTTTGAATTCCTGTCTCTGAAGCAGTGACTCTCAGTTTATAACAGATTACATCCTCATTGTTACTTTTTTTAGGAGTTAAAAATCGATTTTGTTGTTGTAATGCCACCTGATTGGCAGTGCCAGATCGAGGTTCGCAAAATTCATTGTTGCAAAGGGTTAGTTTTCTTCTGCCATTAGCCGTAGCTTTGAGCACAATGAAGGTGACAGTATGATTTGGCTTGGTTCCACCTCAATTTTAAGGGAGAACACCCTGAGAGGTGGTTAGAAACCTCCCACCTCTCTTGCCCTTCCACCAACCACACGACAGGACTTGCAGCTCGACGAATATTTAGAGTTCCTCGATGCCGCACAGGCACAATACGTTTACAAATGCCTTCCCCGTAATTCGAACCCAGGTCTTATGGCACAGCAATCAGAGTCACTTTATTCCATGAATGTATTCCTGATCGCCATTATTCAGCAGCCTAAAAATAGCAATCTGTAAAATATTTAAAGTTACCATTTGCCTTACTCTTTGATTTCGACGCCATTTTCTTGTAATTTTAAAGCTCTTGAGGGGATATTCGGAGTGAAATATACAATGACTTAATGCAATATTACACTTACTCATAAAGAGTTTAGCTTTTAAAATAATGGTTAGATTTTTCTGTTATAAGGCATATAAAGAAAAATCAAACGGTATAGTAGTTAGCGACGCTGACTGCTGTGCCGTAGGGACGGGGTTCGAATCCCGGAGAAGACATGGATGTTTGTAAATGTATAGTGCCTTTGAGGCATGGGGGTACTCTAAATAGCCGTCGAGCCGCAAGTCCTCTCGTG
Source organism: Trichonephila inaurata madagascariensis (assembly GCA_019973955.1). Taxonomy (NCBI): domain Eukaryota; kingdom Metazoa; phylum Arthropoda; class Arachnida; order Araneae; family Nephilidae; genus Trichonephila; species Trichonephila inaurata. The sequence continues at coordinate 116,606 of BMAV01002985.1, forward strand.
TGGTTGGTGGAAGGAGTAGAGAAGTGGGAGGCCCCTGACCACCCCCAGGTGTCCTCCCTCAAAATCGGGGTGGAAACGAACTAAATCGTACTGTCACCTGTATGGTGCTCAAAGCTACGGCTAACGCCAGGCGTCACTTAGCCCTTTACCATGATGAACTTCTTGGGCCACGATCTGGCCTTTGCCGATCAGGTGGCATCAGTAACAACAGGCCAAATAATATTTGATTTTAAAACAAAATCGAAGTGAAAATTCGTGTGTTTTGTATTCTCTTCCGAACATTTTTCAATTCCTACACACACTATTAGCTCACACTCTCTATATATTTATTTATTTATTTATCTTCGTGGAATTTTCAATCGTTAATAAAATACATTTTAAAACGCTCAATTGCGCTGAAATTTTACATACATGATTATCTTGGATGACAATATAATAATTTAATTATAATTAATAAAAATTAATTGCTTAAAACTAATTATTTAAAGAATTACAAATACAGCCCCGTTGGCATCATTTTTGGCGACTTGTGTCAAAACTTAAAATTAGACACATTAGTTTCACTTACGATAACACACTGCTCAAAAAAAATAGAGGAGCAAGCAAAACAGAGAAGAAACCTTTACGTGATAACTATGCATTGGCATTAAATGGATAAAAACGCAATACAAAAAAGAAGCAAAAAACAATTGTATACGAACTTTAATTCTTTGCAACTGTTTAAAGAACATTAAATGATCAACAATTTGGTTGTATGTAAATGATAAAAAAAAAAAAAAAAAACTTGTTACTTGAAAACGATGCAAGATTTTTAATATGCTGTGTGGTTCACCCGAACTCCTGAGAATGCTGCACACATGGGTGCGATGAGGATATCGATGAGGCCTTAGGGAATACTGTACAAATCTTAACGAAATGCGATCTCCAAGTCTTGGATAGTAACAGAAAGCTTTGGTCTTGAAGCAACGCACCATCTAAGAGCATCCCAAATAGGACTAAGATTAGAAGAGCATGCTGGGGCTGCTCCCTACTCTGTATTGTTTCAGCTTCAGTGAGTTCAAGACGAGCTGTATGAGACCTGACATTGTCCTGCATTAAAAGAAAGAAATCATCAACAGTTGCAACGTAAAATACGCCTTGGGGTTTCAGGACCTCGTCTGCATATCTTTCCAAATGATATGCAGGTCAATATGAAGATTCCAGCCCATACCACCTCGTCTGTAATGAGATTTTTCTTGAAAGAATGTAGGGTTTTTTCTAGGGCTCTTTCTCGCTATTCCAAAACACGTTTGGTTTTCCGCTCTAAACTAAATGGGAGTTGTCCGTAAGCAGCTCTTAACTCCAATCATTTTCCATCCAATTTCGATGTTCAGCAGCCCTCTTTCTTCGAGTTCTGCGATGCCTTGCTGTCAACAAAATACTGTAGAACGTCATGTATCCGAATCAATTGGGACCGGACACCGTTCGGATACGTAATTGATCGGATAACCGAAAACCAAATGTGATCCATGCAGTATATTAAACCGGACACTATACGAATATTGAAAATCATCACATGCAGGAAACGTGCTTGAAGAAAAGGCAAAATAGGTGCAAAATGTCGCAATTTTACCTTTATTGTGGAAAATAATCACTTATTTTTCACTGTACCATTGTACACCTTCGGTTTTTCGCTGCAAGGTCTCTGATTCTCTTGAGCAGCATTAGTTGAGTAGGACAGCACTCTGATTGTTGTTTGTGCCACTCCATAGCTGTCTCTAACGCAGAAAACGCGTCAGCATTTCATGAACTCTTGCTACTTTCGTTGTTGTTGTTGTCCTCGCCTTCATCGTCGACAGGGTCGGAATTTTCTTGCACGAAGCTCACAATCTCACCATCATTTAGCATTTGAAATCCACAGTTTTCTGCATCGCATGCCCTCCAGGTTTTTACATCTTCTTCTTGAAATCCTGGGATCGATAGGACAATCTTCTCCTTGTGGTCGTCATTGAGGTCTTTTTCGCCTTCTAAATCTGGCCACAGCTTATTCCATGCATTTTTCAGGCTCTGTCTTTCGAGCGAGTCCCACGCTATGGCTAACATGTAGCAAGCGTCCTTCATATTGAGCATTTTAGCAAAAGCAGCAACAATATCTTCGTCATTTTCTGCCAAAAGTCACTTTTAACCTCACGCGAAACAAATGTTGAGCGCATTGCACTGTTCGAAAATATATTCATATACAGTACATGTAGTTGACAAAAAAAAATGATCTGGATATTTGACGCTTCAGATAATAAACGTTCGTATAAACGATGCTCTACTGTACACACCATCGGCCTATGGCAATACAGTCTACCCTCATGAGTCCAGTCACCTTTTCTTAAAACCAAAGCTGAATTTCCTCACTCAGACAAAGAAAAATAATAGCTTCTACGAAATCGCGATTTTTCCTCTTATAACCCTTTTCTGGTTTTTGAAGTCATGAACGTTGATTTTGCATGTGAAGTTTTCTTCTTCTGTTTTCTGCTACACTTTAGACTACGGATGTTTTGTTTTATGTTATTTATCAGAAGAAATATGTGAGTATAATTACCTTAAATCCATGTCCTTCCCTAATTTTTTGTGAGCAGTGTAGATACAGTACTGTGCAAATTAATTAGGACAGACATTTTTTTAGAAAATTGTTGATTTCTCTGGGAATTTCTGCCTCAAACCGGTTTTAACTGCATTTTCTTACAATGCACGACTTCCCTTGACTAGTCCCCGTGATCATGACATGACAAAAACTTTTCTCTTCAGTTGCCGAAAGAAGTAATCGCTTGTGTGAACTTCTATTGAAAAAATGGATATCGCTCTCCCAGTAAAAGGACTAGAATTTTTACCCTTAGTCAGCATACTTCCATGTACGGGAGGGATATTGCTGCAGCAGTGGGAAAATCCAATGTTTAATCAGCAGAAGAATTTTGGAGCAGTGTCTCTAAAACGAAAGAGTAACCTCGAACAGACAAATTTCTTGTACGATATAGATTAATGCATCTTTACAAAACAAGTAGAGATCTTCAGAGAGCTACTGGCTTGAGCGGATTCATCGACAGTTCGACGAAGGCTTATTGAATGAACCTGCAATGAAGAAAACACGTTTGGATTGGTCCAGATAATATCAGTTCTGGACTGCAGAAGATTCGAAGAAGGTTGTATTCAGTGACGAAATGCATTTTTTTTTTGTGCAAAGATTTCGACCAAGATTTGTCAGGCAATGTGGTGGAGAACCCATAAGGGAGCAACATCAAACAGTTAAGCACCCTCAGAAATGTATGTTTTCGGGCTATTTTACTTCTGGAGGACCTGGACGCTGAAGAGAGGATGAACTCTAAACAATACATTTCTATAAGAGAAAGTAAAATTGTTCGCTGGTGGTGTTGGTAATAAAATCTTGCTCCATGCCATACTTCTAAGATAACAACGAAATTTTTTCAAAAACAAAAAATACTGATTTTGGATAGGCCTGTTAATTACTCTTGATGTAAATCCCATCGAAAATTTGTGGAGCATTGTAAAGAGATGTGTCAGTAAAATGGATTGCTCAACAAAAAAAACTTTGATAGAGAATGCTATATAAAAGTTTGGCTTCATGATGACGAGATCAAAAATTTATTCTAATTTACTGGAATCCATACCAAACCGTGTACGGGATCTCGTTCAAATTAGAGGAGGACACATTTTGTATTAGATTGCTGCATGTAAATTAACCTATACCAATTAAGCAATGTTTGTGAAAATTTTTCTGTTTGTCCCAATGAATTTGCCGATTACTGTAGTTACATTGTCAACTAGTTGTGACTATTGACAAAAAAAATGCATGCAAAAAATTCCCATTCACATAAATTAAGCTTAGTTACAACCAAATAGTTAAAAAATAAATCAAATAACTCTCTCCCTTCAAAGTTTTATGTTCACAAAATTTCCCTTTACGCAGGTAATGCATGCTCATCAAAAATATTGCCAAATCTAAATTAGTGATAAAAGGAATGGTACCGAAACTTAGCTTATTTTCTTTTCTTTTCTTTTTAAGCTTCTCTTCGTCACTGTATGGATATGAACTTATTGAAACAAATGTTGCTACGACCTAATATCTTTGATTAGATATCTTGAGATCACATCAATAAAATTTATCAAGTAATGCAAAAAATTTCGGTAAATTTGTAACATATGTATTCAATCGAAATAACGAACTACAAAACATCCTTACTAATATTATAAACACAAAAGTGTGTATGTGTGTATGTATGTTTGTTACTTTTTCACGCAAAAACAACTGAATGGATTTTAATAGAGCCTTACAATAACGTAGCTTATACATCAGAATAATACATAGGCTATAATTTATAAAGATATTGTGTAAAGTGTCCGAAATGTGTAGTGATAATTGTCAAGTAAGTCGGAAAAAATTCTGCCATCTGCAAGCCATTCTGGCATGCGCTGCCAAAAAAAAATCCCGCGACAGCATCTATCTTTAATATGTGAAGCAAAACTTTCCCTTTTTGTTTTGTCTACGCCAGGCACTGGCTTCTAATGTATTGCTTTGATCTGTGCAACCACTATTTTTTTTAATTTCAGAAAATTAGATTTCGAAGGGAGAGGTTGTGTTAAGTTTCTCTTTATTTGTATAGATACTATTGATTTTTTTTCATATGTAAGCCATTATCGCCAAAATAGTGAACCATAAATACAATAAAAATTGATAATTTATTTCTATGCACGTTTTTTCTTATGATTTTATTATGCACATTTGGTAGTAACAAATTGATCCTTATATCAAAATAAATACTTTTATCGCTTCTGTGGTATTTAAAGTAGATAAACTTTGTCTTTCACGCTACATCATTTGGACAAATTTGCATAATTTTTTTGTGGTTAGTAGTTAATTATAACGCTATAGTTTTAATTGAATAGGTAGGTAATGCATTTTTTAAGTATAAAAATAATAATAATTACTGTACTGTCTTTTTTGGAAGTGTAGAAAAAGTACCTACTAAGAATTATGCCGCGAAAACGTAAGTCAAATCTTTCCCAAAGCTCTAATAAAGCTCGAGCTATAAAAGTAACTAGACGGTTGCCAACTCGACTCTATCGCCAACATTTCGCTATGTTTCTATTGAATCGCCATGTATAATTTAAGAAACGTCGTTGCTTGCGAATATTACAATTTTAACATAAAATATATACAACAGAAAGAAATATTAACGTTTTATACTTCCAGGTATAAATTATTTACATTATTTTAAACGTTCATTACACAAAATTTGTAACAATGTGTTACTTTTGCTGAGCAGAGATCAGTTTAGGAAGGTATTTTCAAAAATCGATCCACAAGAGAGTTACGAGGAGTTATAAATAAAAAAAAAGTTTCTTTTTATCAGCTATAGATCTACTGACAAAATTTAACAAACAAGTTTTTTTTTTGTTCAGCTGATATATGCAAAAAGCTTTTTTTTTTGTTGTTGTTGTTGTTTAATTTGGAATTCCCGTAAGATTAACTCATTAAAAACTTCTTTATTCTTCAATCTGTATTGTTTAATTTTTTAATTCACCCGTGCGAAGAACAGGTATACCAGCTAGTATATGATATTAATATTTAATATCGTAATAATGATCAATAGTAATGAAACCTCAAAAAATTCCAAATATAATTTAACCCCATTCAGTACATGTATTCTCTAATGAAATGTGAGATGTTTATTCATAGAGAACTGCTTTCATTTCATTATTTGTTAATTCTTACGAAACGAAACTGGATATTCCTTTTCTTTTAAAAAAAAGTATTTTTCTTCTTTTACTTGTACTGTAAAATGAGTTCTTTGTTTATTATTATTTTGTACATCATTGAAAAAAGATAATTTTACTGGAATTTAAAAAAAAAAAACATGCTACACTACGTAATTAATGTAATATATTTTAATAAACTACATATTTATTAATATACTTCTCATCATACATGTCATTATTCCTGAGGTATATTTTCTTTACAGATCACTCATCTAAGAATACGTATGTACAAGGCGAAAGATGAGATGGACCTTAGAGCAAAAGAAATGTCATATTATGAAAAAAGTCTGGAATCCCTGCAGGAGAGAGAAGACGTAATGAAGAAAAGAGTACAAGATGTTGCGCAGGCTACCGAAGATTTGCTGTCAGAACTGGCCGAGTTCCATACACCTGAAGCTCCCACTCCAGTAATTCCAGTTTCGCAGCCAGCTATGAGCTCGGGAGTTTTCAATTTATCACCAGAATTCATAGAGGAAGCTCAAACAGAACGCTCACGAAAGCTTCGTTCGCAGGATGCCTCACTCGGTTTGCCCGATGCAGCGCAAGTTACTAGATTCGAAGACAGATTGGGCCTTTCGGGAAGTATTGGTGCTTCGCGCAGTATACATTTACCGGAAATAGTTGCTAGTGCGGAAGCTGGGGCTGCACGACGCTCACCAAGTCCTAATTGGCTGAATGACTCACTCGAATTGCTCCATCAAACGCAAGCTCCTGCTGAAATGGAAGACAGCCTTTTGGAAAGTATTGATCTTTCTCCGGACAGCTTATATTTGACAGACAGGGTTGCTTCTCCGGTATCTGTGGCTGAACAAACGCTTCGTTTCCATGAAGATCCATCTGATGTACTCGATTTAGCGCGACCTCCTACTAGAGTCGAAGACAGCTTGGACCTTTCGGGAGATATTGGTTTTTCTCCAGACAGCTTGAACATTTTGGGTGACATTGGTCTTTCTCCAGACAGCTTAGATGCGCCAGAAATAGATATTTCTAAGAGGTCTATGGTTAACCGTTGGCTGGAAGAAGAATATGATGATGTGTTTGATCCAATACCACAGCAGCCAGAAGCAATGGGCCCTAGTCTCGCCCCGAATGCTCCAACTGAAGTCTACTCAGTGAAGTCACCGCCTGGATCCGTCAAAAGTCTTATAAAATTCTCGAATCCACGCCGACCAGAACCGTTCAAAATGGAATTGGAGATGAAACCTCAAGGAATCAGACAGTCACCGAGTGGGCATCGTGTCATTTGCGGTGTGGCCTTGGAAATGAAGGAGGCAGAAGTCCCTCTACCACGTTGGAGGAATATACACTTCAAGAAAAGTATAGTACGAGGCTCGCCTCCTATCTCCGAAACAGTTGGGAGGAGGTTTGATAGAAAACATGGCTTGTTTACCCCTAGATCCGTCATCAGAAGAAATTTTATTGGCGTAAGAAGACCTCTTTTTGGCGATTTTCCCTATGTCACGGGGGAAACGCCTCCTCGAATTCCCAGTCCTATTCTTCCCCCACTGTCCACTACCATAGAATGGGAAGGCGGCATACCAAGAGAATAAAAAACCTCTCACTTACCGCAAGTATTCTAGGCAATCAAGGAAGCTGGCATCTCAACATGTCTGGATCAAATTTATGATATACTTTGAAACAAAATATAATTGAGCAAAATTAAAACACAATAAATGCACAATCTTCAAATGAAAAAGTATTTCAACCTTCATATTATCTGTAACAACCCGTATGATTTTTTACAGTACTGCTTTTAATAAGTTACATTCAATTTTTCTGGACATATTAAATTGTTTTATAATAATCAAGAAAAAACTCTTTAATTAAGCAATCATAATGAAATTGACATATTTAATGTATTTTTAAAAATGTTTAAAAAAATTTTTAATAAAATTTGTTACTGAAAAATATTTTAGAAATTAGAGCACTTGAATCACTGAATATCAGATAACAATCTTCAAAAATTTATTTCCATTCTCACTGTGACCGGGGATCAAAATCACAAAAAATTACATTATTTTTAAAATAAATAATTGTGTGGACGAAATATATATATGACATGTTTCAAGTTAAAACCAAACTTTCTTAAAAAATGGTTTTTATTCAGCGAGCCATCTACATGTTCTGTCGCTGAGAGAAAACGACGCCCAGTGAAATTATAATTGTTTTTCCACTTATGCCCAGATGTGTGAAGCATCTATCATTTTATGAGTTGCACTTGGAAGTTACTGCTGACATATAAGGCAATAAAATATAATGATTTGGGATAGATGTGTTTTGTGGTTGGATCATCTAATTGGGTGTTTAATACTTGAAGATGTAATGGAAAATAAAAGTTAATTGTTGTATAGGGAATTTAATTTAAAATCTAATTTAATTATCTATGCATTTATATACCTAGCTGTGACATATTCTGACACAAAAGTTTGAGATAGTCGTGCTGTAATTCAAACAGAGCAGGATATTTTAAATTTCGTCTTTGAAGACCAGCTGCAATATTTTTCAAAACATTGTAGACTTTCACGCGTGTTTTTTTTAAATTAGTCAAACACGCGTTACTAATTAGTCAAAAACGTGTAGCAGATCTGCATCAAAAAAGGAGAAGTAGAGCCCGCCCGAGATTTTTAGGGCTCTTTAGATATCATTTGTTATTACGATCATCGAACCAATAAGATGTTTTCTGAGACCAACAGTGTTCCAGACCAAACTAGATGCGATCGTCCAAACATGCTGCACCAAAGCAGTCATGGAGAGAATTCGTTGAAATCCTTGTCGAATGAAAAACATGAACATTACAGAAAGAGCAATGTGTCGCATAGAAAACGAAAGTCTTAAGCTAAGAGGCTATTAAAAAATGGCTCTCCATTTTCTTACAAAGAAACTAAAATGCCAAAGGTGCCTTTGTGACGGGGCTTTACCACGTTTTTCCTATAATTCCTCTTGAGGGATCTTTGGGGCCAGCATTTAGGTAATTCACAGCCAGTCCTCACAAGAAGAAACCGTCATATTCAGATTTGTTAGCAGATATATAGTGAAGGTTTTGTAATCGCGAGTAAGAAGGAGAAAGAAAGCTGAGATGCTGAACGCCGTGAGCTGATGGTAAGACATTAAACTTAGAAGTGTAATTACAGAACGGGCTTTGGCGTGTTGTGACGAAGCCGGTCTCTTCCCCCTAATTGCTAACAGACCCCCTTGCCCCTAGCCGACAGACGTTGGGAAAATTCTAGATATTTCCCTAATTGCTGGGAAAGAATTTCGTAACTGGGTGGTCAAAGATTTGGACCCTCTTTCCCAGGCTGTCCCAACCGTCAAAAAGAGACGCCGTAACATTGTGCTTTCGTTTTCCCACGATTCGGTGACGACAGCGCGTCAGAAAACTTACAATGTGCGCCGAGCCACCGGCACCCATTGGGCAAGAGATCAAATGGGCTGAGACCGACAGGGGCGGCAGAAGAACAAGAGATCACAGAAGGATGATTAGGGCGGAGATGGTTAGAGAGAGAGGGGTATAAGGAGAGTGAGGGGGTCCGAAGGGAGACTGGATTTTGAGGGAGCCGGTGAGGTCCCTTCAACGATAGAGAAAAACGATAGTGAGTCCACGAAGTACGGCGGATTCCGAACTGGGGAGATCCGGGAACAGTCTGAGTCCCGATCAACGATAGGAAAGCGATACTGAATCCGCGAATTAAGGCGGATTCTGAAACAGAGAAACTTAACGTGAGGGAACCAATTGGAATGCCCTTCCCGCTAAAGACTTGTGATATAGCTATACCTTAGTCCGCGAAGTAAGGTGGATTTTGGAACCGTGGAAATTGCGAAGGAGCAGCTACACTGCGGATTTGGAGCCAGCGAACTCACCCAGACTCGGTGGGGAATTACCGAGAATGAACCCTTTTTACGTATTCTATGTATAGGACTTTCCTCTAGAGTGTCAATT
>BMAV01002985.1:130103-148491 GCA_019973955.1 Trichonephila inaurata madagascariensis
TTTTTGCTTAAAAGTAACATATACAAAATTTAATACTTATGTTATTAATTTGTACGGTTTATAATTAAGATCGCGTATTGTAGCTTTAGCGTCAAAGTGCATTATTATTGCATTCAGTAATTTATTAATGTATAAGGGGGGGCACGATAAAAATTGTGATTGAAAAGGGGGGCGCCAGTATTGAAAGTTTGAGAAGCACTGCATTACAGTTTTAACCCTTTATCTACCGCATTATGATTTACTGCAGTTTTTTTATGGAATATTTTTTTTCGAATCACTACGTTGAAAATTAAGGGATATTACATAAACAAAATACCCAACTTTGGGAAATTTAATCCGTTAGAGCTAATTAATTAATTAAAGTTATTCAACTGTAAAATTAATTATATACACTGTTCGCTCTTAAAATAAATAGTCAAATCGTTTTCTAATGTCTTCATTAACATACAAAAACAATAAGACACTTAAATTTTGACATTAACTATTTTTTCGGGACAAAAATAATAATCTTCGCAATCTGCTGAAAACGCCGTCAGCTGAAAACGCAATTTCTGCTAAAAAACTATTTGCCTTTCCTGCTAAAATATTCATAATAGAACCCAAGCTGTCATTATATCTTGGAAAAGTGGATTTCAAAGAATATTTTTGTTAAGTATCGTCATAATATTCAAAAAAAAATGACTATTCTATGCAATTTTAAAGTGAGTGGCACTTATAAGTACCGCGTCGGTAGATAAAGGGTTAAAGAAATTAAGGAAGATAAAGATTCATAGAATAACTTTACTTAAAGATAAGGGGTTAGGCGCCTATTTACTTAGAATTTAGGAATACGTTATTATCACTCCTGATTGCCTTCCTATTGTAAGACTTGCTTTGTTCAATATATTTAGACAATAATAAATTTTATTTATTTTGGCTAACTTGGGTGATCAATCATTTCCTCCCACAAATTTAGTTCGCCTAGATGAAGAGATAGTACCCCCAGGCAGGGTTAAAGCGAACGCTAATAACGGCCACAGACGAATTCTATTTACCGAGGAGAAAGTTTTTGAAGAATAAATGCTTGCAGAAAATCCTCATCCGGCATCCGTAATGGTTTGATTAACTGTTAGCTATAAAGGTGTCTCAGAGATTCCTTTTTGCGAGAAAGGAGGAAGCCATGGTAGCCTAGTGGTCATGGTAACGGACTGGTGGCCGGCGTGTCATGAGTGAGCACAGTACCTCTGAAGACCCGCCGTGTAGGCGAGCGATGCGCATTAAATCTGTCGATGGCTCAAACGTCCTTCCGTTGGTGTGGTGTGGTAGTTAGGAGAGGAGGGTGCCATCTCAGATGTCGTCACTTGACCTTGGTTCAAAATTGCGAGGTCTGTCGCCCAATGCCCTCGTGTAACTGAATAGTGTGACGTTAATATTCACTCCCGAGAAAGGAGTAAAAATCATGGCAAAAGTTTATCAAACTATCTTAGAACTAATATAGTCAAGTCCCTGTGTTACATTGAGGTAACATATAATCCAATTCCAATTCTAATGTAGGTGGGCTGCCTCTACCCACCTGCTGTTGGTTTTATAAAAAGAGAAATGCTGTATGTTTCCAGAGAAGCCAGTTAAATGCTTTATTAACCCTGCGAGACAGTAGACCAATGACCACAAGTTCGGAGTGCCCGAAAAAATGATTTACAGCATAGGCGTTACATCACTCCACCCCAACGCCGTTCAAAGCAGGGCTATTTTCACAACACCTTTAATATAAACGTCAAATGGAAGCGACTGGACTTTTCAACAAGATTGCTTCAGCTTCTAAGGTCAAGTCGACTCAGCAATAGTTGAAAAAGATTGTGCCTGACTTCATAGCCCTTCCAACAGTCTGAGTTTAAATATATAAGCTGTAGTGAGTGTTGGAGGCAAAGATGTGTTGAAAACCACCTTTCAATCTGAACAGTATTTCTTGGAGGAAAGCAGCAATGGAAATTCCCATGGAGGTTGTGTGTACCTCAAGGAATGATTGGCCAAAGAGACTTGGTTTTTAACCTTTTGAACAAAAAGTACAATATGTTAAATTTAGCGGTAAAATAAGAAGTTTTAAATTTAAACGACTGTAAAGTTTTTTTTATTTTAATTCCTTTATGATTGTGTCAGAACTCATGGTACCACTGGATATATATATATACAGTCGGACCTCTATATAACGAAGTCACTAAATCCCGAAAAAAAGTTCGTTATATAGAGATCCATCTTTCGATTTCCCTTATATATAAACCACATAAAACAAATTTTAAATTAGTAAACACTACATATTAAAAAAGAGTAATTATTCATACCTTTTTGTAAATTAATATATATTTATTATATATATCTTACCTATCAAAAAAAGAAAGAAGGAAGGAAAGAAAAATTGCAAGGAAAGTTTCTTGACCCTTTTATCCACTTCCTGAATAATTAAATGTTTTCTTTGATGTTCAAGCACTTACGCTTTTGCATTTCCGAGCTACAAGAAACGAAGCTACCAGTACGACTGTCCAACACTACAAATGAACGGAGACTAGTGAAAGGACACGAGACAAATCTACTGAGGGTGAAAGGGGATATCAAAGATGTTTCTAGTGAACTGGACAATGGGGGTTGAAGGTTGCATTTCTTGGATGAAATACCCAGAGTTCTGTTGCTTTCGGAGAGTTAGGCACTTAACAAAATCAGTTCAAGATGTATGACCGCCATAAACTGTGTCAAAAGAAAGAATAATTAGTGTGAAATATCGAAAAATACTTTAAAAAAAATAGGGAGAAAAAAAATTGAATCACACGAGAAAAAGTTCGTTATATAGAAAATGCACTTCACTATTGGGAAGTTATTTTACGAAGAAAATCGTGAAATGTTCTTGGTTCCAGGAAAAAGTTCGCTATATAGAAAAATTCGCAATATAGAGGTTAGTAATATGGAGGTTCGACTGTATTTATATATATATATATATGCAGTGTGTACGCTTAAGTCCGTTGTTACCCCAATAATTTATGAACAGCAAGAGCTATAGTCATGGTCTATAAATAGTCTAGGTGTAATAAACTTGTCATGCGTTGCACAAAAAAGAAACTACTTATAGTTCCACCTGGCGGTTAAATTTGGAGTTAACGTTCCTATCTCAAAAACATTACGATGCACATGAAAATTGTCAATCACACAAACCTATCAAACCTAAATATTTGTTACACCTTATCAACACACTTAAAGAAGCTGCCAACAAGAACGCTGGAAATCACGAAATTTCTCTCTTTTCTGTAGAAGAATTTGTCCTTTATACATAAAACCATAACAGAGTGCCATCATTAATCGTGTTGAATTCCGGAAAGAGTTATTGACCAGTACTCCCAAGCATAGCCGGAATTACTCAGAGAAGTAATAAATGACACACCCGATCAAGCCTTGATTATTTACTCAGATGGTAGTCGTTCGGATGCGGGTAGAGCAGGGAGTGGTATTTTTAGTAACACTCCTGGGAATGATGTCGAAATGAGCATCAGGAGTTCTGTTCCATCTTTAGATCGGAACTCTCCTCCTCTCGATCCTTCTCTCATCTGTGGATCCTGACAGACAGTAGAAGCTCCCTCCAATATTTGAAGAGAGAATTGGCCGAAAATTATGGACAGTACTGGTCTGGATACTTTATCCAAATTGGCTAGGCTTGGTCAGAGCAAACAAGTATGTCTGCAGTGGATACCATCGCATGTGGGTGTGATTGGGAACGAAGCAGCTGATGAGCTGGCTGGTAAGGGTTGTGATCTATCTAACCCCAGTTCCCCTGTCTTAACCCATTCGGAAATTCATTCCTTCCAAAGAAATAAAATGAATTTGACTTGGCGAAATCCTCCTGCTCACCACTGGTACGCAGCTAAGAGTCCTGGACTATCTCTACAGTGCAGGAGTTCCAGAGCTCACACACACATCAGACGGCCTCGGCGCGCTTTAAAAGCGGTCACCTCCGTGGTATGACTTTTGTGCAGGGGATAAAGTCTTTTCTTTGCTTGTCCCTGCTTCTCCTTCTGGGGCATTTCCCTGCAACAGTTGTTTGAAGATCGAGATCTGGTGTGTGACACTTTTATGCGGAAAGGTCAAATGAACTTGTTGTAGGCTTTCCTGCTCCAAGGGGATTGGAAACAACAACAACCATAACAGATTCGGAATTAAAAACTGACGAATTATCTGAAAGATTAGAAAAATCCCGAAGGAGCTTTGACTCCCTTACTACGAACTTAAGATATCAATTACAGGAAGATTTATTGAAAATCCAGGATGCCAATCGAGAAATAAATCAAAATGTAGGATCCGTTAAGAAAGTATCCGTTATTAATTCCAGATTAAAACCAACTTATTCTCAGATTGTATCTACTCCAGCAACTACGATATCTTTGGGAAAGCAGCCAAAAGACCTCGAGACTTTATAGTTAAACCTAATCAGAGCGGAAGATTTGAGCATGTAATGAGCAAGATTACATCAAAGCTTGTTCGTAAAAGCCTCACGATGAGAATAAACAAAAAATTATTAAGAAATCAGTAATGGAGGATTAGCAAATGCAGCTGATGAGAATGAGGCTCAAAAACTAGAAAATGAATAGAAATCTATTCCCATGTTAGAAGAATTCGCATATACGCATACTTATGCCAAGGAATCCCCAATATATTTTGTTGAGTGAGTGAGTATTACATTAACCTCACCATATTTAGCTACTTCAGGGCTTTTGGCGACGGACCTCGTAATTTTGAACCATGGTCAATTGACGAGGACGACATCTCAGCTGGCACTTCCCTCTCCTAACTACCACACCCTACCAACGGCATATTTAACATGCATCGGCCTCTTCTATACGGTAGATCTTCAGTGGCACCAGGACTCAAACTCTCAACACTCTGGCCACGAATTCGTGACCATGACCATAAGGTTACTGCAGCCCTATGTTTTGTTGAACGGTGACCTTTCATGCTTTGAAGAATCTTGGAAGAAAACTCTAATTTTAAAGAACAACTTTTTGTGAATTCAAATTTTAATCTAAAATTCTAAACTAAAGCCAAGCGAGGTATTCATTGGGAGATAACCATCGCCCCTTGTAAAGTGTGACTAATTTGGCAACTGAAAGAATAACTGTTCCCGATCACATGTTCGTTACATGTGTGGATTCTCCATGATAAAAGTTCTTGTAGTGCTAAATGTGTATATGACCATAGTAACAATCGCTTTTGGTTCCTTGTGCGATTATCTGGATCATGGATGTAAGGACATGGAAGAACTGAAGGAGGGGGGTGCTCTAAAAATATTGGAGAGGACCTAACAATTTGAAGTTCCTAGGGTATCAAGGAGGTTAAAAACGGCCATGCAGGGAGTCTCCTATACTCAAGAAACAAGATGCACACTTATAGTCAAGGTGGCTTCTGCTTGTAATTTCTTTCAATCGGTTTTTTTTTTGTGTGTGTGTTCTGAGCTATAAAACTTATATTTACTATGACTGACAAACTAAAAATGCTTCAACATGTTAACTGCTTAAGGATGATTCATCTTCAGGCCTTTATGGTTGCAGCCGTGCTTGGGTCCGATTTCCTGCTTATCCACTGGGAAACTTCAATGCGAAGTCCTCAATCTAGGGATCTAGCCACACTGCTCCTAAGGGAGATTTACTTAAAGACTCTTGATAACCTAAAAATATGCAGCATATCAGAAATGTACCCATCTTTTGTAGCCCACTCTAATGTTGGAAATCCGGACTTAACAATAGCCTCTAACTTTATTTATCATCTTACGAATGGGTGAGGAGTTCTGCACCTTGAGTTTCTGAGTTACCATTGTTGTGGATCATGGAATAGATTTATCAGACAATGAAATTGTTTCTATTCACCGTATAAGTTGATTTACTGTTTTGAAAAATACTCAACAGAACTTTCTAGCGTATTAATTCAAATTACCAATATTTCTCAGCTAGTGGATTTTGTACAAATATAATTAAATATGTAAAATCATTGGCATTTAAATCATTTCCTAAGATAGAGATTCCATCTGTTTCTACCTTTAAATGATGAACTTATCAAATTAAAAATATTGTTACGAATTTTGTGTAAATAATTTGTATTCGGATGTTTAATGCATTTATATTACTCTATGTTATATTTATTTCATGTTAAAATTGTACTATTCACAAGCAATGCCGCCCCTTGCATTACAATGGCAATTCAATGAGAACTTGGCGAAATCTTGGCGGTAGAGCCAAGTTGGCATCATTTTTGGCGACCAATTTGGCAAGTTCGGAACCCCCTGGATTCTTCTAGAAATTTGTGGAGAGGTCCACTAACGTCATGCTCCATGACACGAGCGGTTATACTTCTGGAAGTTTCTGCCACGCCTATAAATAGAGATGCTTGCCGGAACGAGAGTCAGCCTTGATTCAACCAGCAGTAGTGAGCATTGTTTTGATTAGCTCGGCTGTGCTTGTGAATAATCTTTTACATGCGTGTATTTTAAATACTAATAATTGTGTTTGATTGCTATTGAAGGTGTGAAGACCTTCGGAGATTTACTCTGTGAATATTGTTGCGGAATTCTGTTTTTAAAGGATTGGATTTTTGATAATAAATTCGCATCGCTATTGAAGAACTGTTTATTTTCTTTGTGATTGTTTTGCATAAAATCCTCGAATCCGGATCTACGTAACAATATCAACAGAAAAAAATTCAATGCCTTAAAAAGAACACTTAAATATTTTAAAAATTCTTTGTCGATGAAATGTTTGGACACTGTAAAATTACTTATAATAAATATAAATATTTGTTTAAAAAACTAATACTATAAAAAACAAGATCCATGGGAGAGATATTATAAATATAATAAAGAAAACTCCGGGCTGCCATTTAGAATTGCTTTCAGAAAAAAAATCTGAACTCTAAATATTTAAATATCTTCCTTCTGGGTAATCCGTACGCATCTTTTTACCATAAAATTAAATGCATTTTTCAAGGTTTTTTACCTGTTCCTTCCAATTTTATTAACATTTTTTTTTTTAGTGTTTCTGTCACCCGTGGCGAAATTATTCCTTGAAATCGTCTTCAGGAGCCTTAGGGATGTTTAAAAATAACAATTTCTTCACGACGAGTCTTCACCTCGTTAACTATATTGTTTGGAAGATTATTTATTTTAATTATATATATCTCCTAATATATTTTACACATAGATCATTAACTACTGTATTTTTTCCACTTTCCAAACAGCCATATACATACATTATTGAGCTAAAACACATACACACATTATGAACATCCTCAAATTTTTCAGTGGACTCATTTGGAAGACATGAAAGGCTGGTTATTAAGGGGGAATGATATTTGACTGCTGATAAGAAGATCAGGTATCATTCTTGAACTTTTGCGAGTAATGTTAAAGGCTGTGCTAACTTAATGTATCCGACTACGTTCGGAACCGTGATTTTGCAAAGTGCATAAATGGATAAATTTCATGATAATTAATGTCACTTAGATCAGAATACATGTATAAAATTGTTTTAAGGATATATATGTATTTTGACAAAAAAAATTATCTAAATACAATATTTTGGCAAAAAATTAACTTAGAATAATCTTTTTTCAAAATGTTTGTGACGGGCTCACGCGTCTTTTCTTTAACATAACCTCTGGGTTCTTTGATGGCCAAGATTAATGGGGACTCTTTTCCAACCAAAACCCAAGAATCGAAATGTGAACATGAAATGCAAATAAGATAGCTTTTAAAATAACAGAAGTTCCAGTAAGTGGGATGGCAATTTGGGGAATGTTATGTGTGAAAGAGACTAGAGGGAATTGACAGCCAATCGTGAAGTTACCTGGAAAGTAAACCAGTAATACAAGGTGCATACCATTGCACGCGCAAACAGACGTTTCCACATAAAGATTGAAACTAAGTTTGGATTAAGGTAGGACTGATTATTTGATATTAGGACTTGTAATATTATTAGAAGTGAGAGTAGGCGGATAAAATAATTATAACTTAGAGAAAGTGGTCTAAATTACGTGCTTCGGTTTAACTAGCACTAAGTGTTGTTCATTTTAGATCAGTGCTTCTCAAACTTTCAATACTGGCGCCCCCCTTTTCAATCACAATTTTTATCGCGCCCCCTTATACATTAATAAATTACTGAATGCAATAATAATGCACTTTGACGCTAAAGCTACAATACACGAACTTAATTATAAACCGTACAAATTAATAACATAAGTATTTAATTTTGTATATGTTATTTAAGCAAAAAAATAAATAATATGATAATTATTATGTTATTTTTTCCCTTTTTCTAATTTTTTAAAATTGGAAAAAATTCAAAATGGGTGGCTGCTTAGAACAAAATATAGATATCAGCTAAATATAGAAAAATTTAGAGGGTCAATTTCTTAAAACTTTGCTCACCAGGTATAAAGCCCCAAGTCGCTAATCTTATTAAACTGTTCTTAATTCAGTATTAATAAGATAAGTATTAAATTTTTTATATATGTTACTCTTAGTAATATATATTTTAGTAAATTATATAATATATATTAATATATATATATATTCTTTTAAGTAATAGGTTAATTATTTTTTTTCTTTCTCTAATTTTTAATTGAAAAAAGATTGAGAAATAATATTTAAGTAAAGGATTTATTTAATTCAAGATCCATTTCTAAAAGTACAAATGTCATTAAAAATAGCCTAATCTATGTTGCTCTTTATCATATCCATTACATCTGGCATTCTCGCGAACGTTCATGTGAGTCCCAGGGAATAACAGACGTCTGTACAAAACATGTAAAAAAGCTGTACCTCGAGTAAAGCAAACAAAATATTTTTTTATTTAGTTATAGGATCCAAAGATAGCTAATGAGCGTTCAAAGTAGAATCTTTTTTTTTTTTTGATGCCCTTTTTTTCACCAGATGATATATATAAATCTATCAATGTAAATTTGTTTTTTTTTATTATATCAGAAAGTTTTTTTTTCATTCCAGTAAATTAATTTTTTAACCTTTTTTTTTTCGAAAACTCGCGCCCCCAGGGGGAATTTTGAAAACACTGTGTTGGGGTAAATTTGAGAAAAGCAAAAACATGAAACAAAAGGAAAATTTTCAATATTTTTTAAAATTTATCAAGAAAATATGAAGCCATAAGTGTACCGAAAAAATGCACTTCACCCTGTAAAAAAGAAAAGCAAAAAAAAGCCCAACAGGATATTTTTTTGATCATCGGACATTAAAATTACAATAACGTGAACAAAAAGTGACAGTTTTGTAAAAAAACTTCCGTAATGTTAGCAAAGTGTTGTGATTTGGTCCTTTATTAAGGGCACGCATTTTGAACAATTATTAGTTTTTTTGATATGTTCTCAAATTAGAAAGACAAATAGAAAAATCCTTGAAATAGGTAAGTATATTTTCTCTTAGTTAAATTATTCACTGAAATTGTGATTTTATCTTGTAATTAAAAAAATTTAAAAAAGGGGTTTTTTTTTCCCCTCCCCCCAAAATTTGACGTCAACTGACCCCCCTTAAAAAAATAAAAATTGTTTTCAAAAATTTTTAAATTTTTTTTTTTAACTTTTATTCAAATTTTTTGGAGGCTTAAATTCTTTTTTAAAAAACCCGTTTATATTTATTTTTTAAAAAAATTTTTTAATTTTTTTTTTTAAAATTGGTTTTACCCCCACAAAAACAAACAAGAAAAATTATTTTTTTTTTAAAAAATTGGTTATTAAATTACTTCAGGTTAAGAAAAGTTTAATAATTATCATGACTTAGGGCTTTTTGAAAAAATTTTTGGAAAAAAAAATTAAAAAGGGGGGCCCGATTTTTTTGAAAGCTGATCTTATTTTTTTTAAAACCTGGAAAAAACCCGGTTTTTCACGGTTTGGATTTAAAAAAATATAAAAATCTGTTTTATGCAAAAAATCCCCCTCTATTCCAAATTTCAATTTTTTAAAAATTCCCTTAAAACTTTTTGTTTCTAGAAGACCCCAGGAAGTCCCTGAAAATTTTAAATTGGTTCTAACCCTTTCGTCTGAAATTGCCCCTCTTTTTTTATAACCAAATTTTAATTTAAAAAATAAAATTAAAATTTTTTTAAAATAATAGCAAATTTAAGGAAATAAAACCGTGTTTTGAAATGTAACAAAAATTTGTAAATTGTTTTATTGAAAATTGAAAATCTATTTTACGTTTTGTGAACGTTTTTTGCCTGCCAAAATTTAACTTTAGAATAAATTTTAAATATGAAAAAAGGAAATAATTCAAATAATAAAAATTTTTTTTTTTTAATATGAGAAACCTTTAGTTCCATCTTTTCAATTTAATTGAGGATCAAATTCCTTTTTTATAATTATTTTAATATACTAATAAAAATAAAAATTTATGAAAAATTTTAAAATTTTAAAAAACTGAATTAAAACCAATTTAAAAGGATTTTTCTTATTTGTTTTTCAAACTTAAAAAATTACCCTCTAAATTTTCCAAATTGCTGATATCAAGACTTCAACACCACCCTTTTTGCTAAAATTTCCATAAAATTTAAAGGAAAGGAAAAATTAACATTTTTCCTTTATTTAATTTTTGTCTTTGAGAAAAAAACAAATTTTAATTTTTGTTATTTTTTTGTCTTTTAAGCGTGAAGTGCTTTTGCGGTCATTTTTGGCTTCAAAATTTTCTTATGTTAAGTGGCCATAAAAATTGTTTCGCCAGTTTAAAGTTTAAAGATTTTCGCAACATGATTAATATGCATTATTCCCAAAATGTTTCCCTTGTTTGATCAGCTTCAATTTCCTTTCAGAGATCACAGATGCCCAATTCTTTTTATATTCTGCTCATTTTACATTTATAACCATAATCAGTCGTACAACATCCCAATTAAAACCACTAAGTTATTCAAAGGGAAAAATGCAGCATGTTAAAGAAAATTATTTTTGAAAAATAGTGGTCGTGCCGGGAACTTGGTCTAAACAAGTACCTTAAGATTCTAAAAAAACGTTTGCCACTCCCAAAAAAGGAGATATGTTATCAATTCATTTTAGCTCCCATTAAGACTGTCATATTAGAGGATTCTCTGTCAAGGTCATTGGTAACGAATAAACAGTTTTCCCAGAATTAACGATTTTTGTATTATATGTTTCAGTATACTTTTAAATTAAATCTGGGTCAATTAATCCTTCAAAGTGCTCAATATGCTTATACATGTATCATAAAACTCTTTCACATTGTGAAAAAAACCAAACAGAATTATATAATTTAAAATTTCCCCTAAAAAAGGGATGCAGGTAACCATACCAGTAAGTTTGAAAGCCAGCAAAAGTAATATTTTAGATTAAAAGAAACGTAATAAAAAATCTCTCATCGTAGGATTACAGTAAAGCAAACAAAATATTTTTTTTTTATTTAGTTATAGGATCAAAAAATAGCTAATGAGCGTTCAAAAATAGATTCTTTTTTTTTTGATGACCTTTTTCACCAGATGATATATATAAATCATATCAATGTAAATCTGTATTTTTATTATATCAGAAAGTATTTTTCATTCGAATAATTTTTTAACCTTTTATTTTCGATATGCTCGCGCCCCCCTTGAAGGGTTATCGCGCCCCCCCCCAGGGGGGCGCGCCCCACAGTTTGAGAAACACTGTTTTAGATTCTCGCTTATTCAAATTTATCTAAATTGTTAGACATTTAAGTTCTATTCTTAATAAAGACATATTAAGAATCAAAAATGTCTATTCCTTTTGCAAACCCTACACCTCTAGCTCACGCTGACAATCAAAGATACAGTCACCAAAGGGGGGACGGTATCACATGTTCTCCTTTTGTGAAAAATGCCTCTATTATAATAATATTTTGCCTGTCTATAGCTCACGCCTCTGTACAGAGGCTCAACTAGAATTTTTGAAATATATCACTTAGAAGTGGGTTTATCCATATTTTACGACAACAGAGGGGAGCAATTTTAAGAAAAAAACGACGATAATTATTTCAATCGGTGGTAACTCTGAAAATAATGGGAATTTTTCAAAAATTCTAGTTGAGCCTCTGTACAGAGGTCTGAGCTATATACAGCAAAACATTAAAATAATAGAAGCATTTTTCACAAAAGAAGAACATTTTGAAAAAAGATTTTTTTTCTAAGTTAATTTTTTGCCAAAATATTGTATTTAAATAATTTTTTTTTTGTCAAAATGTTCTTAAAACAATTTTATACGTGTATTCTAATCTCAGTGACACTAAATATCATGAAAATTATCCATTTATGCGCTTTTTTAAAATCACGGTTCCGAACGTAGTCGGATACCTTAAGCAAATTTGATAGAAGGCAGATTGCAATATCACAAAGACTCAAACCGAGTATATCCAAAACAGCACGATTGGTAGACCCTTTGCGATCTGCTGTTTTTAGTACTTGTTTAAAGCGGATAAATAACGGTGAAACCAGGAATACATACCAAGCTGTAAGATCTCCATGCATCATAAAAGGAAAAGGATATCGAAGACTATCTCGCTTAGCAAAATCGGTGCCAGGCAGCGGCTCAGTTGAAAACCCAATGCATTGCAGCTCCAAGAGCAAGTTTTTCAGAATCCACAGTTCAGCGGAGGCATAAGAGTACGGGACTGGGCAGCAGACGTCCACTCGGGTGACTCTGTTGACCAAGCGTCATTATCAACTACGCTTACAGTGGGCCCGAGATCATCGAAACTCAACGATAGGAAAGTCGAAGAGAAGTGTATGGTCATATGGATCCCGATTTCTCAATCCTCACGTCAATGGTACTGTCAGGGCACAGACTTCTAGAACTGTTGCTCGCCCCATGTACAGCAGGTCATACACAGGCTTCTGGTGGCGGTATTATGCTTTGTGGTACGTTCTCATGGGTGGCTATGGTTTTTATGAAAAGAATTTTTCAATCATTCTGTACGGATTTCTTATCATTGTAATGGCTCGATATTCTATACTTAAAAAGTCCATACTTTGGTCTTTTAGAATCAGTGATTCAAAACGTAAAATGCCAAAAACTTTTTTTCTTTTAACGATTTTTCAAAAAATTCTCAAAATTCTAATTAAACATTTAATAATATTGTCATTTATAAAAATAATCACATGAAACTTTTTTTTTGTTCGTCAAACATTATCCGTGCTCTGTCTAAAGATCGAAATAATTACTTTAAAATTACAGATTTTAAAAAAGATTTTGTATTTTTCATCTAATACCCTTTTTACATAAATTCATTTACGCAGTATTTTCTCTCTCTCTTTTTTTTTTTTTCCTTCTTTGTTTAAAAATTACCGTTGCCTTTTATCGATGTAAGAAATTTAGAAAGTATAGCTTAAAAATTAAGCCCTCAAAGAAATTAAAACTTTTAAAAAAAAATTCACAAAATACGCTTCTTGTTGTTTCGTCTACTGGCATCATTGGAGTCAAAAACGGGTTTTTGAGCTAAACGGTTTTGTCACGAGTATTATTTGTATTCCGTTCCACCTTAAGGCCGTATCACACGTACACGTTTCAAGCAATTTTTCGTTCAATTCGTGAAATTTTTACTCAGTTGCCATAGCAACCGCTTTAGAACAATTTTTTGCTAGCGAGCTCAAAAAGTTGTTCCAAATAAAATTGCTTGAAATTCCAGCCAATGAGGTTCTTCGGCGCTCTACGTCATAAACAAGATGGTGGCTCCGGTTTCGTCTAACACTTCAGATATGCCGTATAATATTTTGATGGTATATAATATTTTAACGGCGTATAATATTTTAAATAGAATGGTGCTCTATTTTTAGTTTACACCCATCAACAATTGCGCAAGCGAAATGAAAGAAATAATTTTGGATGTTCATTTTCCGAAGCAGAAAAATCGGCGAGTAATTTTTCAATGTGGAGATAGAGCGCGGCTGACGTTTTGTTTACGGCAACCCTTCCCCCTCAGATTCGGCCAAAAATTGGACGAAAAAATTGCATGAAAAATATACGTGTGATACGGCCTTTAACCTGACAGTCCAGATCACATCTGCTGCTGGGTTACACAAAAAGATGCTGATAAATGAAAGTCATCAAATTTGGAGAGTAAAAAAAATTGCGTGTGAAAAATTTGATTTTGTTTCATTATAGAAACAAAAATAAAATTTTGAAAAAAATTAAAAGAAACAATGGAAAGAGCCAAATGTTGAAGCGTTTCTATAACTTTGAATGTTTTTCTCATATGGTGAATGTGAATAATGAAAAGATTTGAAATCCTATTTATTACTTTAAATTCTAAGAGCATTTATTGTTATATAAAATAATGAATGTCAACTTTAGTATTTAAAGATAAGGTGGTTCTACACTACTGAAAAAACAGTATCATGTACTTCTAATCATACTTGGTGGCGATTTCAATACTGATTTCGATAAAGTTGAAGGATTGAGATTAGTACAATTAAAATCAGAGCTTAATTTGGATTTTGTTTCTAGTAGAGCACTGGGGTGACTAGGTATGGTACAACCACTGATGCGACTTTTTCAAGATTCATAAATCTACCGACGTTCACGTATCATACTTTAGTTACTACAAGCCTCTTATCCAAGTGATAAATAATAGCGACAGAATTAATGTAATTAATACTCAAACTGATATTAATAGTGAATCAAATCAACCTTTTTAACAATGTACTTATGTAATATGAGTAACATATATTTATATAACATAATTTTGATGTGTACTATTTTACCGAATCAATGTGAAAAATGTGAATAGAATAAAGAAAATACATGAATAATTTCAGTATTATATAAGATGTGTTTATTTACCCTTTTTGCCTACTATATAATCAAAGGCAACCATACTTAAGGAATAAACTCCAGTAGTACTACATGGAAACCGACACGCACAATTTGTTGTTGTTGTTGTTCATCCTGTAGGATTATAGAAATAGGGTCTATGATTTCATAAAACCACGAAAAAAATTGTGTCTCACAAGCATTTTATAAAATCATACCTCTCTAATATAGTAATTATATCTTTATATTCGTCACGTTTACCTTTTTTAGTTGAAATTAAATTAAGTTCACAAAATGCTTTCATATTCGATACGAATTGAAATTTCGAATTTTTTCGAATTGCGAATAAGACGTCATTTCATGGGGACCATACATTTTGCGCAAATCTAGTATATCATTTTTAAAATATTATGAAACTTTATTGGATTTCAGCATAGCAGCTTAACATAGACCTTAATATTGAAAACAACGATTTCTACTTATTTCATATAGTATTAACAAATTCGTTAATACAAGTACCGGTGAGTAATTTAATATTATTATTTCAATGTAATTAATTTAATGTCCTATGTGTTGAGGAATATGTTGGCATTCCTCATTTTCTGAAACATGTATTAATTTAAAATTCGTGATAAATGTAGGGAATTTTGAAACTATGTTGTTAATTTCATAATATTATGACTTAAAAGAACATGGAACGTAACTCTCTCCTTTTTTACTCTACAAATGTATTATTTATTTCGCTTTTTTTTTTTTTTTTTGCACGATGTGTTTCATGTAACTTATCAACCGTGTAAAAAAAGGCGGAGGCAATAGAGGAACTCTGTTATACATAGTATAACCCTTTAGGACCCGAACTATTTTATATTAATTATTTCAATATTAAATTCTTCTCGTTATTAATACTATATTTACCCCAATGACACTGGGGGACTCCCCCTTCCCCCCCCCCCTCCTTCTCCTCGCGGGAACGTAGACGGTACACGTACGATCGTGCGGGTTGGGCGTTTTCTGTGAAATCAGCACCTGTGAAATTTTACATTTTTTGACATACTTTATTTTTTCTGCAAATACGCTCAAGCATTGGATTCTTGATTTTCTTACATACGACGATTCCAGAAACAAAACCTGCATGATCGTGCGGGTTGAGTCTTAAAGGGATATAGGGAAAAAATCTTACAGTTGCGATCCAAATAAATCAGAATTGTTGACTGCAGGAAAAAAAGGTACAATTTTTGGGAATTTCCTTGGAATATTTTCTTTATTTTTCTTAATTTAACGTTTAGAAAAGTAACTACGTTAGATTGCAATGATCTTGCTCCTGGGGTCGCTTCATCAGCATCCTTTCTACCTAAAGCTGTAGGAGGGAACGATGAATGACCAAGACTATCCATGATAAATCTAATTTATTATTATCAAAGGTAATATCCCAGAACAAGTAATCTATAAAGGGAACCCTTGGAGTGATATGAAGAAAGCAAATCCTTATGTGAATAAACGCATGAAATCCGAATAGATTTACTTTAATCAATCCTATCCTAATAATTCTAGATTCACTAATTTATTCTAGTAGCTAAAATCCGTCCTTTAGTCACGATGCGTAATTCTAACTCTTACCATAGTAACACTGCTTTCAGCAGCTCAGCTCCTTCTGATGTGCGATTATTAAACTTTATAACTAATTTGCATCTCATGGTTTCTTCATGAGAGGGATGGCTATGAAATTCCGTGATTGCTGGCCCAAAGATTCCCCAAGAGGATTAGTAGTCGAAAGTCGCGTAAAGCCCCATCACAAGATGATCTCCAATTTTCGCTCAACGGTTCACTGCTCAAAGAATCACAATGCAATTAACAGAGGGAAATGAAATGAACTTAAAAACCTCCAATCGTGAGGCTGTTAGAATAACCACTTATGGAGAGCGTATTTTGGACAAAGAATTGCACATCACAGTGAAGCTGTTATGCGGGGCAATAACTAGCAACTGCGAGGGTAACAAACGTCTCCTTACGCTTATGGACCCCTCTTCTCTAAGAAGAATATTAAGCTAGTATTAAGTGGGCCCTGTATCAAAGCTTTCATGGGAGCCTTTTTTGAACACCTTTAAAATATCACGAGGTTTTGCTATGTTGGGGCATCTGTAGCTTGGGTGCTCCGTATCATCGATACGGCTGATACGGTGGTAGTTAAGCTCCTGGGTCCCATTTTTTCTCAGAAAAGAACATAGTTTTCGAGCCTTTGCTAGCCAAGAAAGCACACGTTCGGTCTTTTAGATGTTACAGAAATTTAAAAAAAGAATCGAGATAAATAAATTCTGTTAATCTCTTTGATTTGACCACAGCAAACGTCCCAATCATGTATCTTTGTTGATTCAGTACTGTTGTCAACTGCACCTAAGGTGGATTCGGTAACATCAAGAATGAACCATGGATATGTGGAAGAGTTCCCTGGTCAGATGAAACATGATTTCCTCTTCTATCATATCGATGGTCGTGTCAATTTCCGCATCGCTCTTTATTGGCAAAAGGTGGTGCAACGCGTTATTGCAGTGCTTCTCAAGCTTTCGCGACCCAATATTCAATCATAAATTTCATCGCGCCCCCCTCCAT
Source organism: Trichonephila inaurata madagascariensis (assembly GCA_019973955.1). Lineage (NCBI taxonomy): Eukaryota > Metazoa > Arthropoda > Arachnida > Araneae > Nephilidae > Trichonephila > Trichonephila inaurata. Next base: position 147,489 of record BMAV01002985.1, read on the forward strand.
ACAATAACAATGTATTGAATTCAATAATACTATACTTTGATGGTAAAGTTACAATACGACTTTAACCTCTTAACTGCCACCGGCGTATGTAAACGTCTTGCTCAGCCAAAGCCTTAATTGCCCAGCACGTTTATATACATCTTTCCAAAGAACGATCTTTCCTGTGCACTGCTATTCATAAAATTATTCCGATGGTTTTGGAATGCAATATAAAGATCTTGGCAATGTTTGAGAAGGATTTACTTATTTATTCCTATTCTCTCCCCCACCCCCCTCCTCCCAATATATCACAGACACAGGCCTATGTGGAGAACAGAGACAGTGATAAGCAAATCCCGTATCTTTTAATCGGCAGGAAAAGGAAAAAATTTTAAACAGTACAAATTATCAAGATAAGTATTATAATTTTTGTATATAATGATAAGCCCATGGGGTCAATGGTAATTATCAAACTTGTTAGTATTGCTAAATTATTCTTAAATTACTTTGGGCAGTACTGATACATTTATAAGTGTTTTATATCAGTGTAATTGTGTATTTACTGCTTATTATGTCGGAATGTATTTTGTTTGTTTATTTTCAGCATATTGTGATATGGTCGCTCTTTGGTGACCATATCTTTGATTGTCAGCGTGAATTAGAGGTGTGGGATTTTCAAAAGGATCAGACATTTTAAAATTCTTAATATGACTTTATTAAGAATATAACTTAAATTTCTAATAATTTAGATAAATTTTAATTAGTGAGAATCTAATAAACCAAACACACAGAGATGGTTAAACCGAATCACGTAATTTAGACCCCTTTATCTAAATTATTATATTATCCGCTTACTCTCAATTCTGATAATATTACAAGTCCTAGTATCAAATAATCAGTCCTACCTTAATCCAAAATATGATTCTATCACGGTACGAAACACCTGGGCGCGCGTGCAATGGTATGCACCTTGTAACAATGACTCGATATCGTGGTAACTTTACGATAGGCTGTCAATTCACAC
>BMAV01002985.1:148644-194018 GCA_019973955.1 Trichonephila inaurata madagascariensis
AGAACCCAAAGGTTATGTTATAGAAAAGACGCGTGAGCCCGTCACAATCCCTTTCAAGAAGCAAAACGTGATTTATTCGAGGGTCTTAATGGCCCTTAAGAAATTACGTGCCTAAATTTTTATTTCTGAATCTTCTTATTTTCCAAGTTTTATTTAAATTTTAACCTTGAGTCCTCATTTTAACTATTAATTTTCAATATTCAACTTAAACTTTAATTTTCACTATTCATCTTAAATTTAATTTTTAATATTCTTCCTTAATTTAAACTCTTGACAGTCACAATAAATTTTACTCAATTAATTAGACCAACACCAACAGCTATGCATTTCAATTATGGTAGATTCTCACTTTTACAGCAAATATGGGTATGCCCCATTCATCTTGTCGGATTTACAAAAAAAATTTGCTTCTTTTTACAATCTTCTTCTGTTTAACATTTGTTATATCCATTATGTCGGATTTACAATTTCAAAAAAACTGCTTCCTATCCAGAATTCAGGGTCAGTCACCCTGAAATAAAAACTCTTTAAGTTACTTGGCAAAATCTATATTCACATAATACCAGTATATTTCACAATTTTTATACATTATATATCACTTTTAAATTACAACAAATTTTTATCTATATATTTCATCTGGCTCTCCTAAAAAAAACTCCCATCGGTCGCGCTGCGCCGTTAATGTTATTGTTATTGTTGGAATCCTGTCTACGCCACGTTTCCTTGAACCAGATGTACATTAATATGAAACAATACAACAATATATATATACACACACTATACAATTACAAACATTTTTCAATAAATCATTAAAACAAATAACCAAAGGAATTGTCGCATCTCAGCAAAGTCATACATCGAAGTAAACAAATGCATGATTACAATTGTTTTCTCCATCAATTGAAAAAAAAATTTACAAGTCAAAAGTTCAAAAAAAAAAATAAATACACTCATTGTAGTGTCAACTTTTGCTTGGATTATAATTTTTAAATACCGCCCGAGACTTCCTTCTTTGCAATAATTCTTCGGACCACTTGTTGGAAAGAAAATAAAATGAAACAATACAACCTGATTTTTATGGCTTGTCGTCTCCTACTAGAACTTCCAATGATAGTGTGCTGTTAGTTTTCGCTCCTCTTCTCATTTCTTGACTGCTCCTTGATCCCGTCTGCTTCCTGATGTAGGGTCTGTAGTTTTCTCTTCGGCTGTTCCTGGCTTGATATGACTTCACTCCATTGGCCGGTCGGGACTCCTGGTCCTGTTTCTTGCGAGGTCTGAGATTATACTTTTCTCTATCTTGAACCACTTCCTTTCGGTTCTTCTTCCTGCTTATATAAATATTATCTGATAACAATGGTCTTTTATTTATTTTATTGGGTACACGTTTCTGCAACTTTCTTTGTGGTCCACTTGACCAAGATCCATGCGATCGTTTATATCCCACTCTTTCCTGTCGCTTTCGTTTAATTTTTGTCTTATTACTGGAAAAAATGCTAGGTAGTGATCTGATAAGTGATCCGCACTTATCGGCCCTATCTGTGTGTTTCTCACTGATTTGACTTGAGATTTATCCCTTTTTCCGCTAACTCACGCTTTATCTCAGACCCTTTCTTCTTACCATATTGCGACTCATTTGATCTTCGTTGTACGTTTTCCAAACTACTCGTTTCCTGACGTGAACTAATGCTATCCGAGTGACCTGTTCCTATCTCTATCTCGTCACATTTCCTATGACGATATATTCTTACTTGATCAACATTGACGATTAACCTTTTTCCTGACCTCCATATTATAACATTATTATTATTCCTTCCTTCTTCTTACCTTCATAACGGACCTTCAAATTTTTGTTTAAACTTCGAGCATATTTTATTCGCTGCTGAACTTAAAGGGTGTGTCTCTAATAAGACCCAGTCATCTACCTTTATTTGTACATCACGCCTGCGTCAATTATAATATTTTTCCCTTGTCTTTCATGTTTAGTTTTTGTTTTTCGTCTAGCTTCATCAAACAATTTCTCAATATCTCTTACTGCAAATTCAGTTCCGTCCGAAACCATGACCAATTTTTGAAATGGGGTAATCAGCTTTCGACCCAAAAATAATTCCGCAGGGGTTTTTCCCGTCGTTTCATTCACTGCTGTACGAATAGCGTAAGCAAACTCAAGTAAGAATTGGACAAAAGTATCGTGTTGATCATTTACATAATTTGCAATCATTTGCACCAGATCACGATTTACGCGTTCGGTTCTATTTGCCTGAAGTCTATATGCAACAGTCTTCACATGCCTTATGCCTAATCCTTCACTTAAATGTTTGAAAATTTCGGATATAAATTGGGGACCGTTATCACTTATTAATTTTATTGGAGCTCCAAAACGCGATATAAATTATCAAAAAAAGTATCCGCTATTATACGAGTCGATGCCTTTTTAAGAGGTATGATTTCAGCCCATTTTTGAAATGATCGGTAATTACTAAAACATATCGATTACGTCTCACTCTCGATGTAGGACACGGATCTAACAAATCTAACGTAACTAATTTGATACAATCAGATTTAATCGACCAGCTGGTAACGCGTTTTTATAATTATTAACTTGGCACATATGGCATGTAGATACATATTGATCAATAAATTTTCTCATATACGGGAAATAACAAACGTCCCAAATTTTATGATAAGTTTTAGTTCTACCTAGATGTCCCGCTATTGGTTTGTCATGAAATTCGCGTAGGATGCTGTTTCTCAAAGACTTTGGAATGTATACACGCATTTCACCTAACGACGTTGCGTGTTTGGCATAAAACAACAAGCCTTCAATTAGACGGAAGTCGTGGTACCAATTCTCACATATCGTCGCATTAACAGAGTTATCTTCCTGGTTTTCTAAATATCTATAGATATGACCTAACTCTGGGTCATTCTTCTGCTCTGTTATTAACTGTTCTCGTGACGCAAGTATTAGATCTCTACTTATTGCACAATTAACTTTTTCTCCCATTATACTTTCAACCGGGTATCTCGATATAACTTCCGCCACCACATTTTGAGTTCCAGGTCTATGTTCAAATTCTATATTAAATTCTGCTAATTTGAGTGGCCATCTGATCATCCTACTCGACAAATTTTTTCCATGAGTTAAACGTGTTAAAGCAGCGTGATCAGTAATAACTTTAATCGGCAGTGATCCTAAATATGTTCTGAATTTATTCAGCGCCCACACTACTGCTAAACATTCTCTCTCGGTTACCGTATAATTCCTCTCAGCGTTGCTTAGAGTACGCGAAGCAAATAAAACTGATCTCTGTTCTTGCTTTAGAACTGCTCCCAAACCTATTGAACTTGCATCTGTAAATGACTCGAAAGGCTTTTTGAAATCCGGCAATTTTAAAACTGGCGCCTTTGTTATGGCTGCCTTGACCGCGTCGAATGCCTTTTGCGCCTCAATGGACCAGAAGAATTTTTTTTAATTTTCGTTTAACATTATAAAGGGGTTCGCAAAGATCAGCATAATTTTTAATAAATTTCCCGTACCATTGGGACATACCCAAAAACTTGGATACCTCCTTGGAATTACGCGGTGGTTTCATCTCAAGTATGGCTCGAACCTTTGTTTCATCCGTTTTGATTCCTTCCTTACTAATAATCAATCCTAAATACTTCAATTCATCACAAACAAATTTACATTTATCCTTATTTAACGTCAATCCTGCATCTCGTAATAACGAAAAAACCTCCCTTAAATGCTCAACATGCTGAGTGAACGATGGAGACGAGATGATAACGTCGTCCATGTACACACTCACAAACTTCCCTATCACCGGTTTCAGGATTAGGTCAATTGCCTTCTGAAAATTGGGAGCCGCCCCTGATAAGCCGAATGGCATACGCCGAAATGCGTAAGTGCCACTTTTTACTACGAATGCGGTGTTAACAGTATCACTCGGGTTTACTGCCATTTGAAAGTACCCACTTCTTAGATCAAGAGATGACATTATTGTCGTATAGGGGATATTCGTTATTAAATCATCTATTAACGGTAAGAGATAGCGTAGATATTTCGTGACGGAATTAAGTTTCCTATAGTCAACCGCAAACCTATATGCTTCCGGATTATCCGGTGGTAACCAATTATTTTTCTTACATAACACAACATGTGACGCGTACGGGGATTGAATTGGAACTATGGTTCCTTCTCGTAACATTTGGTTGATGTGGAATTCGAGTATCGCTTGTTTTTGCCGATCATACCTGTATGGCCTGGAAACAACTGGTGGACTATCTCCCGTATCAATTTCATGGTATAAAACATGAGTAAGACCTGGTTTGTCTGAGAACAATCCCTTAAAACTACTAAACAAATTTCGTAATTCCTGTTTTTGCTTACCTTCCAACTTTGTCTTAGACAGATCTATTTCAACATTTTCTTCCTCAATTATTTTAACCACCTTCTCTATTTGCGAATCGGGAATCTTTAATGATTTTCAATCAAAGTCTAAAACAATCTTTAATCCACTTATGAAATCACACAACCCCAAGAATACATGAGTATTCCAAATCTGCCAACACATGAAACAATCAAGGTTTTTCAAACTCCCTAATTCGAATATTCAATTCTGCAATTCCTATATTTTGACATTTCCCTCCCTGTGCTGTGATTACCTGAGCTCGCTATTTTTTTACTTGCTTATAAAAAAAATATTTTTATATATATATTTTCCAATATAAATGATTTCTCCGCTCCAGTATCCCATGCCGCTTTCAAAAATGAGTCATTTAATAAAATAGAAACAAACGGAAGCTCCGCGGGATATATACATATCAGAGAAAGTTTAATTGGTATATCCACTGCCGAGTTCTTTTGATTACTTTAAACTTCACTAACTTTCAAAACATTCAATCGTCCCCTTTGCATCCTATCTCCTCGACTGAAATTCTCACTCGAACCCCTATTTCCGCGGTCCCCTCAATTAAAATAATCATTTCGATTTTCCTTTCGAAATTGGTATCGTTCTGAAATCTATTCCTACTCTCTAACCACTTATTACCTTCACGGCCATTCTCATTGTTACCCCTATAATCATTTCTGTCATTATTTGGTCTACGCCCAACTTCAGAATTTGTCCTTCTGCGATTATCATCAAAATTAGACATCCTATGCGCGTTTCGACTCTGTCTTTCCATATTATCGCTATTCTGTGAACCTCATTTTGATTTGTAAGAATACCTCTCTTCAAATTTAGCTAATATCTCCAAAAGTTGTACCGTGTTTTGTGGATTTCGGACCTCCACATAGTCCTGAACTTGTGGTTCGAGTCTAACAAAAATGTGATCTACCAAGTCCGCCTGCGACATCCTTAGTTCTAAATTTTGGTGGAGTTTTAACAAATCGTAAACAAAATCCTTTTGCTCCTGATTCCTTCACTGCTGGGAGGCATAAAACCTCGCTTCCAAATCTTTCTTATTTCTTATGGCGGGGAATGCTTTTGATAGTTCAGCTTTTAGCTGCGCGAAATCCGTGGCGGTATCCTGCACTAACACTGATCCAAATATCTGATACAATCTCGGGCCCTTCTCCGGAGATGACCTTTCAAATAAGCACATGCTAAATCGCTGGTTATTTCTAATAATTTTATTTGATTGTCTATGGCCTCCAAAAATTCTGTCACATTCTCCGATCCGGAAACGCACACTTCTGGTAAAATACCAAACCCACTCGAGCTTCCTACTCCAGGGTCATATAAATTAAATTTGTTCGGGTGCCAATGTGATATGGTTGCTCTATGGTGACCATATCATTGATTGTCAGCGTGAATTAGAGGTGTGAGATTTTCAAAAGGATCAGACATTTTAAAATTCTTAATATGACTTTATTAAGAATATAACTTAAATCTCTAATAATTTAGATAAATTTTAATAAGTGAGAATCTAATAAACCAAACACACAGCGATGGTTAAACCGAATCACGTAATTTAGACCCCTTTATCTAAATTATTATATTATCCGCTTACTCTCAATTTTGATAATATTACAAGTCCTAATATCAAATAATCAGTCCTGCCTTAATCCAAAATAAGATTCTATCACGGTACGAAACACCTGGGCGCGTGTGCAATGGTATGCACCTTGTAGTAATGACTCGATATCGTGGTAACTTTACGATAGGCTGTCAATTCACACTCGTATCTCTTCCAAACATAACTTTCCCTAAATTGCGATACTGCTTACTGAAACTTCTGTTCTTTTAAAAGCTATCTTATTTGTATTTCATAATCGTATTTCACTTCTTGGATTTTGGTTGGAAAAGATTTGACATTAATCTTGGCCGTCAAAGAACCCAAAGGTTATGTTATAGAAAAGACGCGTGAGCCCGTCACAAGATCTAAAATACTATTTCAGAGAAAAGACAAAGTCCAGACCCAGAGAAACATTCTAGGAAGATAAAAAATTCATCTAAATTCATTTCGAATTTACTGGTATGGTTAGCTGGTTCCCTTTTTATGTCTTTATTTTTCATTTAGGGAAGTTGTAAATAATGCGCCTATACGAAAGAGTTATGACATTTCAAAAAGCATAGAAAGCACTTTGACGGATTATTTGGGCAATATTTATTTTTATGAGTATTCTGAAACATATAAAGCATGATGAAAAACGTTTTATATAATTCCTTTTTAGAACTAACATTCATAGTTTTACATTGATTAAACATTTAATCCGGGAGCGTTCGCGCGGGGTACACACTACAAAAATTTAAACAAAATATGACAGTTTTGCTTGCAGATATCATTCCTGTAACTTTCGTGAAAAGTTTCTGTGATTTGTGTCCTTTATTAAGGTCACGTACCTTAGAAACATTTTAATTCGGTTCTATTGGAATTTTTCTCAAATTATCAATGAAAAAAGGTAGAAAATAGGTAAGTATACTTTCTCTTCGTTAAATTATTCACTGGAATTGTGATTTTTATTGTGTACAATAAAAATAATTGTAAAAAAATCTTCTGGGTGACTCGGTCACCCCGCGCGACTATTACCATTAGTATCAAATGCGCATCTGCTCCCGAGTTAAAACATTTTGAAGTCTTCTCGTTTTAAATATTAAAAATAACACAATTATTCTTTATCGGAATTTAAAATTCTTTTTTATTATTTAACATTAATAATAAATGCTAATTTGTGAGGATTGCAATTGCACACACACACACACACAGTTCGTTTAAATCTATTTATAATATGAGCATTCATTTAAAAAAATCATTTTACATTTTTGTATTCATTGCCGTGCTCTTGGTTTTATTCTGCTACAATTCAGCACGTGTCGACTGGGTGGCGTAATGGGTTTGTCGCTGGCCATCTGCACCTAAGGTTGCGGGTTCGACCCCAGCCCATGTCGGTGGATTTTCATGATGCAGAAAATCGACAGCAGTCATGAGCGGCCATGTCGTATGATTATTCGGCATGTAAAAAATCTCTTGAAGTGCCCGTTTGGCTTGGCAGCCAAAATTCTTAGAAAAAAATTCTAAAGCTCAATTTTGCATCGTCAGAGCTCAGGTGCCTCCCTCTGAGGAGGAAACTGGGCATCAAAATTACTTGCGGCAATTGGTATCGCCTATTATATGGTGCCACCCTAAAATGTGATGCCATCTCTTGGGGAATAAGCTCGGTCTCTCTCTGCAAAGGTAAAAAATACCAACATTTGAAATTACACGTTTTGCGCAGACGTCGGATAGTTTGCCTAGACTCACGCAGACATTCGCGAGAATGCTAATTGTGACGGATTTGATAGAGAGCAACATAGACTAGACTATTTTTCTAATAACATTTAAACTTTTAGAAATGGATGATGGAAGATATAAATCTTTAAATAAGTATCATTTTGTAATCTGTTCCAATTTAAAAATTATAGATACGAAAAATAACATGATAATTATCGTATTAATTAAAAGTAATTTGTTTAAAATTTATATTACTTAAAAGTAACAAATACAAATTTGTGAATTTGTATGGTTTATAATTAAGATCGTATGTTAGCTTTAGTGACTAAGCGCATTATTATTGTATAGGGGGGGCGATAAAAATTATGATTGAAAATTGCGTCGCCAGTAGTGAAAGTTTGAGAAGCACTGCAGTAAGAACCAGTCTTGGAAAAAGAGTTAAAGAGTTTACTGATGGTGGGGATTTTACAAGCGTTTATTCTAACTTATAGTGACTACACTAAAGACTAAAATAAAACATCTTCTGTGGCTCTCTATTCACCAAAAACTTATTACCCCTATTCCCTTTTGGATAGCTGACACTGAACATTGTATGAGTGAAAGGAATATCCATTGTAACCTCACTCGGGCATGGGGAGAAAGTTACTAGTGAAAGATGTGTAAGTATATCACTTTTCATGATTTAACATATACTGCCGCATCGAACCGCTCAAGTTTCAACATAACAGAAAACTGATGTTAAATATACTGAGTACAAAATAAGTAAGTATAGTACATTAAATGAAATACTAAATTCGAACTCAATAATATTTCATAAAACATATCGAATTTTCTGTAACAGAAAACAAATATTTTTCAAATTCGATCCAAATGCCGCGCTTAGAATTTGCCGCTCCTGGTATCTTTCTTCATGTTATCAGTCATTTTTGCTTCATCGGATCCCGTAATCTGGAATGTTGAGTGATTCAACTTGAGTCCCCTTCAAGCAACAAAAATGGGCGAGGGGAGAAATTGTTTAACTTACCAAAGTCCAGAAAAGGAAGGAAATAAATATATAAAACCTCTTTCTTAGAGGTATACCAAAATATATTAATTCACTGAAAAAAAAACAGCGAAAATTCAGGTCAGAAGCAACAATCTCAAAAACAATTCAATATAGTTCAGATATTTATAAAAAAAGACACAGCAGATTACGATACTTAGCAGGAAGAATTTGAATGTATTTAAATGAATTAAATAATTAAAGCATTTTAATGTAGTTTTACAAAATTAAAAAAATTATATTTATGAATTGCAAGTGAAAATCGATTCGCTACTTTTTTTCCCTCTTCGTGCTACTTTGCTTTATAAGTTTCTGGCAACTCAGTCAGAAAGCCGAATAATTTCTTTATCGTGTAATGTACTGTAATTGATGTCATGTATTGAAACAAATGTTGCTTGGTGTTTCAGCTGTATTTATATTAGAATTAAATTGTTATCATATATTCATGGGAGAAGCTTTGCATATGATCAGTTTCACATATTGATTGATAAAATTTTTGGAACAGATTATATATCATGGAATTTCTTAAGGATTCATACCGTCAGATTAAAAGAAGATCAAAAGTAACTTATAAATTTCGCACAAATAAATTAGTAAAATTACTCCCCACAGGAAATCGTATCAAAGGTAAATATATTTGTTTTTTCTCGGATATTCTTTTATTTCTTTTGTTAAAAAACAAATTGCTAATATTAGGAAAAGTCAGTTTTAGTAAAGAATTATGTTGTATGTTTATTTATTTTCATTTTCTACAGTAAAGTTTGAAATCATTGTATTAATTCAATTCTAGGGTGGGCGATACTAAAGCTGTTCCAAAAAAAAAATGTCTGGAGACCGATAATACTGGGAATTCTCCCTTTTAATTTTTGATACAGGCAATGCACATCCGCTAAACGAGATATTTATCACAATTATGACTTATTTTAATATCAATATTTTTTCCGGAAAAAATAAACTAACCTAATTTTGGTGGGGTGATTTTAAAAATGGAATTAAGGATTCAATGTAAATAGTAGAATATCTGGAAATATCTATTAGATACCACAATATTATTTATATGAAAATGAATTGAGTATTCATTTACAAAAAAAAAGTTTATTAATAGCACATTGGAAATTAGATTCGTTAAAATCAACTGAAATATTTTACTTTTTATGCATTGTAATTAAATGCATTGAATTTTCAAGCATATATATATACCTATAGAAAGAATATGTTTTGAGATACAGAATGTTTTTGCTTTTATAAAGAAAAAATATTTCTATTTATTTTCTTCTTCCTTTTCCTTTTGTAATTTTTCTACTTGGGGGAGGGGAGTGGAACTATTATTTACAAAGGACTTTTAAACACAATTTTATTTAAATTGTAAATGTGCATAATATCTGGAAATCAGGTGATTATTTGCTTTTTCTGACTTGTCAGAAATTATACCGGGGATTGAATTTGTCATTATACTTCAAAAAGTTATATTTAATAATTGAATAGCATTCTTGCATGTGTTATATTTGAGTAAGAACAGCTTTCATTTGTAATCATTCTTTCGTCATATGAGAATTAGTAATCAATTGAGTATGAATGTTCATAGAGTTTATTGTGTCGGTTAGTTGCAACAAACCAAAAATTTAAGGATTGGCTATTTGTCTTAAACGTATATTATAAATCATCAAATTTTTAGAAATTTTAAAAAATGTATTCTATAAGAGAATTTTATATTAATTGCTCAATGGTAAAAAAGTGTTATTTGTAAAAGGAATTGTGCTTCAGTGTTATAAAAAATTGGCAGCTTTTTTTCCTGTTGTGTAATCAAAAATTAAAGTGGTAAACATTATGAATGTCTTCTATATATAAACTTTAGTATACATTTTAAATTTAGTAAAATAGTCATTCATTTCTGGATGGTGAAATATAGTCCTTTTAATTTAAAAGCTTTTATTATTTACATAAAATTATTGCAATTCATTGTTATTATGTGACAATTTGTTTCTAGGTATTGATCTTCCAAAACCTCGAAGTGGACACCGTATCGTTGCAACAGGAAGTGATGTTTACACATTTGGTGGGTATACTCCAGTTCGGTTCGGTCCAGTGTTGAATCATGTCATTTTTAAAGAAGTAAGATTCATCTGCAAAATTACTTTATATCTTATAATTTTAATAAAATCAAGAATATTTTTAATGTTTTAAATTTCTTCCCCCCACCACACCTTCTTTTTTTGCTTGTCATGATGTTTTTTAGTAAAGCTTTTTCTCGAAGATAATTTTTTTATTATTTATCGTTTTTCATCGTCAGTGATGTTATAATCAGTGGATTTAAATCTTTGTAAACTATGCAATTAACATTCAATAATTCAACGAGTTAATCTTGCGTTATTTCCTATTCCTCTACTTGGGCCCTTTTTGGTTGACCAGAATATTCTTTGTTAATTGTATCAAAAAATCGCCACTTCTAAAATACCAAAAACCGATACATAGACAGTCTTAAAAATGGAGTATATTCCAATATCAGTGAATTTAAACTGCACTTTTCATGAATTAAACTGAACACATAAAACTTCCCACAATCAAAGTTTTGTTGGCTCAAAATTTTACTTCTTCAAACCAAAAAAAATACATTTACACTTTGGCAAAATAGCATGCAATAAAAAGTAAAATCTAAAGACATCTTTGGCATAAATATAGCTGCAGAAGTGTTTAATGTGATGTAGCATAAATTGTAGTAAATCCCTTATAATGAATTGAACAATCCTGATATATATATATATACTTATAAAGACCTTTTTTCCTTTTTGCAGTATCTCAAGAGATTAGATATACAGTTATTTTATTTTATGTTTTACAGATAATATTACTAAATAACAGGCTTGAAGACTTAACATTTTGGCATATTTAGTATGCCATATGTTATGTTTAGTTTTTATTGTGCTACATGTCATTTAGTATGCCATATGTTATGTTTAGTTTTTATTGTGCTACATGATTGATTTTTCAGAATTTGTAAATACATCACAGGACATGTTATTTTTTTACTTGTAATATTAATACATTTTTACTATTTTTTTTTTTTCACAACTCTTAAGTGTTTAAATTCCATTTCTATGCGTTTCAATTTCTGCAATCAATTTAATAGCAAATGAAAAAAAGGAAAATGTTTTCAGAATATATCCAAGAAAAAGTTTTTCTGTATTAATTTATTTTATTTACTGTGTGTTTTTAAATATAAGCAGATCCATGTATTAGTCGAGTATTTTTCTTCAAAAATTTGCCTGTTGCTCAAAACCTGTATGTAAATCAAATTGAAAAAAGAAGTTTCTATAATTTTCAAACATGTTGCCAAGTGAGTAAAATGGATGGAATAGTTTCCAATCAAATTGCTGTAAAGTAAAATGCCAATGATAGTTTTATTTTTGGTAATCCTATCGGAAGCTAATGCATTGTTTTCATTCATTTGTTATCTTGTACAGTGTATGTTCTAGTCTTACTTTCTGTATCATTTTTATTTTCTACTTGAAAAATGAACAGGGAGGGAAATTCATATATGGAATGGGACTGTCAAATTATGTTCTCACAAAAGGAAAAATTCTCTGTATGAGGATCATATGCATTCAGGCATCTCAATAAATCAATGCAAATTTTACAAACTATTTGGAAACTCCAGGTCTACCACTGACTGTGAAGAATTTATGACTTTTTTCTTTGTTTAAAATAAGTTTTATTCAAACTGCCCAAAAAGTTGAAAGATTGAAATCATTTGCATGTAGCTAACGGAGAATGTTAAATAAACAGTTTTCTATATTCTATGTAGTTTTAAGATGATTGGCCAAACCATATGTAAACTGACCTCCTCTACTTTCACTTTAAAGAAGTTAAAATTTTTCCTGGTTTATGCATCAAAATATGCAGTATGCATGATAGTATTGTGTATGAATTCCTCAATAAATATATATGCCTTAAAATGCCTTTTTGCTTCTTATTTTTTAATTATTAGCAAATTATGCTCTTTTACAATTTAGTTTTTTTCCTTAATACATTATACTCAATTTTTTAAAAAATTTTCTTTTTTGCAAGAAATTTATACATTGCAACCAAAATGGAACTTCTAAATTTCCTATTGCTAAATTTGTCCCTTAGGTACTTATTTTCTTTTGTAAATGCAATATATAACTCTGACATTTTGAATTATTTTTCCTTTCACCATGGGATTTGTCTTTAATAAGCATAAATAACAGGCTTTTAGTACATTACATATTTACCCAAGCAATATGTGCAGCAGTACTGATGATCTTTTTCTATTTTTGATCATTATTTCTTTGTTCTCAAGCTTTTCTTCTATGTGTACCTTCAATAACTTATCAGAATCCTAGATATACTGTTGCTGTTTTTAAATAGATGTTACTATTGTAAATGTGTTTGTTCACTTGGGATGTATATTCTTGTAGCATGTGACTTTCAAGTATTCTGTCTTCCTCATTCCTGTTAGTGACTGATGCTACCATGCATTATTGGACAATGGTGACAGGTTAAAATTAAATTGTGCAATTGGTTTGGAAAATCCTTAAAAACCAAGATTTTCCTTTTTTGTCAGGGAAACATTTTTTAATACTAGATGTAATTAATTATCTGCCAATTTCAGTTGAAGAAATTTTCAGAAATGTCATCTAAAAATAGGTGATATTTTCTTTCTTGCTATTTCCAAGTAATTTATTTAGTCTCATAATTAGAAATTTTGTTCCCATGCCAAAAAGAGAATGGTTATGATCATTATATAGATCAGGATTTTTAGTATATAGTTACCTCTTTTTAATATGCCATTGCATTGTGCAATTGAATACCTTATAATTCTTATAATTATATTTAATTATTTATTGAAATGAAACTTTTAGGTTATAGTGTAAAAAATATACTAACAAAAGAATTGCTTCCATAATTTTACTCAAGGTTATAATATTCAAAAATATATTATGTTATGGAGTTATTCTGAACTTGTCTTATGGTTCATCATTAAAATGGAAAAATTTTTAGACCAAAATATCACTCAGATCTGAAAAATCATACCCAAAACATGTGTAACTGTTTTTTGAAACATTTGATTTTAACTTTCATTTGTTCTCGAGTATCAACAATACTTTAAACAACAATCAGTCATGAACTTGTAATCAACATTATCCTGATTTCATCTAAGACCTGTTGTGTTGTGAGCTGATGCACATTAAATCTGTTGAGGCTTAAAGTCCTCATATTAGTTTGATTTGAAAGTTTGGGAATTAGGGTAACAATTCAATTGCCCTTGTTGTCATTTGATCATGGTACAAAATTGTGGTGTTCATCACTAAAAGCTCTTTTGTTCCCTCTAAGTCTGATGTTAATGAACAGTCAATCAATGAAAAGTGTTTTTCTCTTGTATGAACAACTCTTGTATGAGGAATATTCTGAGCAATCTTTTCTCTCAAGTTTTCAGAACAATTTTATTTGCCTTATATTAGTTAATAAATCAGGAGGTAAATTGTAATCTGAATATATCTACACCCTTACAGAAAATCACCAATTCCTTAAAACCGTATGAAACGATGAATTTTAAAAAAAATTGTGATTGATACTTTTTTAATTATAAATAATAGGCTTTTTAGTAAAAACTAGACATTTTTCTTAAAACAAACAAACATTCTATATAGTAATTATAACCATTTTTTATTGGAGCTCTTTTTGTTTTTATTATCAGGTAAAATGTCATGTTTTCGAGAAAACCAGTTTTGTTTCATTGCAGTTAATGAAATTCATAGTCCTATTAAAACATGTTATGTAAAAAAAAATATCATAACAAGAAAAGTGGATTAACAAACTAATGGTTAAGTAAAAAGCACATAAATCTACATTTTGTTTTTTGTTTTTACAAAAAACTTATAAAACGTGTTATATGTCTTATAATTGATTTTAATTTGTAGAAATTTTACAGTTTGTATATTTGTTTTACAAGTTTAATAAAATTAAAATGATAAAAGACTTCTTGAAGTCAAATTTGGTTCAATTACCTTGTGTTATTTTTTAACACTTTATATCAAAAATATGTTAAACAGTAGACTGAAAATTATTTTACTTTCTTTTAAGGATGATGATAATTAAATTGAAATTTTATATAATGCTTTCATTTTCTATTGTGAAACTCTTCTGTGTCTTTTTGTAATTTTTTATATTTTTCTTATAGCTATGGAAGTATAATATTGCTTCCAGAACTTGGAAATTATTAGAAACATCTGGAAAAATGCCTGAAACACTAGCTTCTCATTGTGGTCAGTTTATTTTATTTTTTTAGTTGTGTGTGTTGTTTTGTGTGTGTGTGTGTGTGTGTATTTTGCAATCTTGTACAGTCATATTTTGCTTAGAGTTAAGAATTAAAAATTTCCTAAGTATTGTCTATTTGCTATGTAGAAAATCAATGCAAAATAACTTTCCAAGAAAAACATGTTAAACTAGAAGTTGTCATAATACTTTTGAAATATTTAAATGGCACTAAAAAGCTATTACTTAGATTAATAAAACCAAAGTACAAAAAACTATTAAAAAATCTTTTTCTTAAATATTGTTCAGATAAGTTATAAAGATAACTTTACGCTATATTTCAGGAAATACAAGATTAGTACATAAAAAGTGAACATACTAATCATTTCAAAGTAATGATATTGGATGCATCCAGCAAAAGCCTTATAATTAATAGCTCTAATTCTTTTTATACTTTAAGGGTGTAATTTTTTATAATTTCAGAAGAAAAATTGTCAGATTGCTAAAGCATTTTCAGGACATATCAATAAAAAAAGGTGCCCCATTTTATAAAAAAAGTTTAAACAACACGAGTTATAATTTTTTATGAAATTTAAAAGCTTTTTTATGTTTTCCTTTTATTCATAAAATGTTCTAAAAAAGATATTTCTACTATATTATAAGTATGCATGTTGATGAATACATAGCCTTTTGTGGATTTTAACCTAAAAGTAAGATCCAGAGGTGTAGTGTGGTGTATTGCTCTGTGAAGCATATCAGGAAAGCATATTGATAATAATCTTTTCTTCTTTTTTTTTTACGAAATTGGATGAAAAATTGATTTATTGAATTCAGTTCTCTTATTTAGAGAAAAATAATATTTTACATGATTAATGTTGAGTAACATTAGGTTTTAAATTAAGGAGTTATAGCTCTATGTTAAAGTATTTTGAAGTCAATAGTGTATATAGTAGTATTAAATTTACTTGTTGAATTTATTAATTTCCTAAGTCATTTGCCTTTGTGTTTTAAAACTTTAAATTTTTTAATGTTTTTTAAAAAATATTCCTTTATTTTTTAAATAGGCATTGAAATGAATATAAGCCTTCTGAAAACCCTTATAAAACAGTGTTAGTCATATTATGCTAATACTTTTATTCAAAATATTAGAGCATTTTCCTTCTCAAACTTTATCAAATTAGCATATTTTTCATCGATTTTTGATTTTAAAAAAATGTTTCATTTAAAATTCAGTTTTTTTTAATATGGTTTTCTAAATTTAAATATGTGTATGTGCATGTATGTAAATATGTGTGTGTATTGTATGATATTAAAATACTCTTGAGAAGATGTGTTAAAAGTTTAAGAATGTATAATTTAAAGTTTTAAATATCAAAAATAAAAATACAATAAAAAGGCACATTTCTTGTTCCTCATCTGATTCTCCACTTGAATAACCCACTGATAAATGTTTCTTTATCTTTTTGTGGTAATAAATTAGAAGTGTAGTTGTAAGATTAAGAAGGCTAAGTTTTATAAAAGAATAATTGATTTTCTCTTTGTACTTAGCTGCCTTAGTAGGTAATAATATGGTAGTATTTGGAGGCACAGGCATTCCTTTTGGAGAAACAAGTAGCAACAGCACTCATATTTGTAATTTAGACACACTGGAATGGACAACATTGAAAACTACTGGTACCCCACCTATAGAGCAATATGGTCAGGTGAGTATTTATTATGTGTGTGTGCGTGCGTGTGTGTGTGTTCAGTCACTTGTAGATGGAGCACTTGCTTGGAATTTTAGGAATAAAAATATATTGATTTTTTTCCAACTGGTTGTATTTAATATTTATTTATCAAGATCTAAGTAAAAACATGATGCCTCTGCATCTGTTTTTCTTTTGAAATAAGACATTTATATTGTGCAATGTAATTTTAATTAGTCTGATTTTGTAGAAATTAAACACATAGCAAGTAAACTGTGAATTTCCTCCTCCACTCCAAAAAAGTTGAATAAGTAAAAAAAAATAAATTAATATTCATTTTTTTTTAGAGTGCTTCTATTTTGAGTTTCTTCATTAGTCGAAATCTACTGTTTTCTGGATGTTAATAAATTTAATTTTCTATCCCTGAAGGCTATGCTAGTTCATGAAAATAAGATGTATATTGTGGGTGGAACAACTGGATTTGCATACTCCATTGATGTTCACTGTTTAGACCTTGTAACTAAAGAATGGAAAGCTTTGGAAAAGAAAGGAAATCGATTACCTACTGACTGGGAGCCACAACCAAGGTAACTTATTTATTTTTCTTGTTATTGTCTTTAAATACCAGAAAGTATATAAATATGTTAATTATGAATTAAATATTTATAGGAGTTGGCTGTCGGGAAATGTTATAAAAACTTGAACATTTATGTAAAATATTAAATGATATTTAAAGATCTATTCTTTCTATACAATGGATAAGATTTATTATATTTTAATGTTAAATATTAAATTCGATAACCTTTTTGTCTTATTATTTTACTTATATATAAAATCTTGTCAATAAAAGTCAATTGCAAATAGATGTTAGTATGACAATCAATTCCCCA
Organism: Trichonephila inaurata madagascariensis; assembly: GCA_019973955.1. Lineage (NCBI taxonomy): Eukaryota > Metazoa > Arthropoda > Arachnida > Araneae > Nephilidae > Trichonephila > Trichonephila inaurata. Next base: position 166,251 of record BMAV01002985.1, read on the forward strand.
ATAAGTATTTTTGCTTTTGTTTTCACATGGTTTTTGAATATCAAGTTTCAGTATCAGAGGAATTTGGTAAAAACGGTTGAATGTAATAAAATCATAACTAGAAAGGATTTTGTGCTTCCATTATTCCAATAATCCAAGTCTCACCCAAATAAGTATCTTTGTCATAAAGATATCTTAAAGTGTAATTTCCAAGATCAATATGTCACTGAGCTCCTACAAAAAATGTGAGTTTTTGTAAATTAGCTGAAAAGGGGGCTAAAATAATTAAATATTTGTATGAAAGGACTTCTATTTCTGCAGTTTCCTAGTGTGTGATATATTATAGCTAATTATTTACCATAAAAATTATAATAAATTAAGAAAGTCTTTCCATTGCAATGTAAATAATTGTTCTTTCATGGAAAAAGAGACTGACATTTGCCAAAATAAATCTGCTCTGCTTTTTTAATATAGAAGCATGTAAATGAAATGTCTTGGACTGTATTTGCAAAAAAAATTGTGTATGTATGATTTCAATTAATTATCATCACAATAAAGTTATTCAGATTCTTTTGTGTTACATTTTATGTTCCTACATAGAAAGTATAGATTGAGAATGTTTGGGTCATTGAAATTTCACGAAATGAACTTCTTAATTAGATAAGAAGCTTAAAAGAAAAGCAAACGTAAAACCCATCAAAGTACCTATAAGTGAAACTTTTGAGACCTACAAACTGGAACTAATCCAAATACATGAAAGTTCTGATTTTTCAGATAAGGGTCTCTGATCAAGCAACAATTTTAATCATATCATCTGGCTTTCTTAACCCCTTGCTTCTCGCTCCTATCAAAATCACGGGGTGAAATTTCCCCCTCTATTTCTCATGCCCATGATATTTCCAGGCTGGAATGTTCAAAAGATTAAAACTATCTATTTCTTATGCCTGGAATCATGTTTATTTCTCGCTAGATGTCAGTACGAAATTATTAGCGTGTTTAGAGATAGTGTTATTTTATTTTAAACTAAATGTAACCTTAGCTCAGTTACTTAGTTCCTCTTTCCGTGAATACACGGGGCTTGCATTCTGTGAAAAAATATATGCTTATATTAATATGGAATTCAATTCTACTTAAGTATAAATGGATCTGAGAGTGCTTCTGAAATAACTGATTGTTTTAAAAGTTCAGTTTGTGAATTTGAGAGCAGTGATGATGGATCTGTACTGTTACGTGTGATGTTGGCTTTTTTTATCTCATGCTTTGAAATTTATCTCACAAGAAAAAATTACTAATGAGTTCTTACATTGTGCATAAATGTAATTAAATTCTTTAATGTTTAAAACACGTGGTTTTTTTTTATTTTTTCTCTTTGCCAAAAAACCAACATTCAGTCATAATGTCCCGAAATGTTGGCTTTTCTAAAAAAAATTTAATTTTTGTATTTCAAGCTAAAAATTTACCCAAAATTTAAAAATAAATACATATACTGAATATACATTTAGTTTTATATCATTTTCTTGAATAAAAAAATATGCACTTTTATGACCGTTTTCTTCAAAATTAAGCGACCATTAAGGGGTTAATTAGATTCAGAGATATGACATGATTCACATACAGGTTTTCAAAATTTCTTTCGTCACACCCAGATGGTCAAATTTATGACCAAAGCATCTCGAGAAATGCGTGGTGCTGAAGCAAGAGACAGCATTTATCTGGAAAACTTTGAGTCTATAATACCCAAATTTTCTCAAAAATCTGATTTTAAAGTACATTTTTTTTCATAAAAATATATTAGACAATTTTATAAATTATGATTAATAAGTCCAAGTATAATGTTAAAAGCATTCAAAATATGTGTTTACCAATTATTAAGTTATGTTTATTTACGGTGAGTAAGAAAAAAAGTACACAATATTGTTAGTTTTGCATAGAAGTGTCTTTTGAACCTTTTGTAAATTATAAATGTTTTGAATTTGCAGGTTTTAATTATTTTTTTTCCCCTCATAATCAAGTTCTTTACTTTGGGCTATAGTATTACGACATAGTTGAATTAAATAATTATGGAAAATTGACACTAAATAGTAAAATTTATCATTTTTCAAAATTTTTAGTGTAATGCACTAGCAAACAGGATGTTTTTTTTTTGGTAATAAAAAGCATCTAATAGATTTACCATGGAGTAATTTTATGGTATTTTTTTATTAATTTTTTAAAATATCAAATGTTGTGTATTTAATTTAATAATCTGTTCATTTGTGATAATATTGAATGTGCATTATGTTGTGTCAAAATTTATACTTTTTTTTTCTTCTTTAGGTACAGACTTGAAATTTCTATTTATGATAACAAAATATTTGTGTTTGGAGGTGGAACAGCTTTGGAATCATTTGATTTTAAAGAGGTTTGGGCTTTTAAACAATCAATTTCTCTTTGTATTTTTTAAATATAAACTTAGTTTTTAAGGAAAATTTCTTTGATTTTGCAGGTGCCAGTGTTTGATATAGAAACCTGTTCATGGAGCAAAATTTCAACTACCTTAGGTTAGTGCATTTATTTTCAGAGCCATACTGAATAATAATCTGTTGGTAATCATGCTGTATTATACATAAGTGATTGATGCCTGTCCTTAAGAAAGTGAAAGGAAAATACATAGTTGTTCAGTATCTTTGTATGATATTAAAATTGCAATACCTAGTTAAAAATAAAACTTTAAATAGAAAGCATAATGCTATTAAACTGTCACAAAGAACCAATCAGCTACTTAATAAAAAAAATTTTTGCTTGTCAAAAAAGAAGGGTCTTATCTTTTCTTTCTTTATTTATGGAAAATTCTTTTGGATTTGGGAAAGCTAGTGATCTGTAAATGTTAGCGTTCCAAAATTCTTATAATTAAAGAAGCTCGTATTTCTATTTTTGTATTTTATTTAAAAACACAATGCACGTTTTAATATTCTTTTTATCAGATTATCATATAGGTTTAACCCTTTAACGCGCGGTGGTATCTCTCCGAAACCACCATTTTCTAAAAAATACCTCTAAACGCGCAGTGATATTTGAATGAAACCAATGATTCTACTGATATCTTTTATCTTTCATAGAAGATACTAGATGTCAGCACTTGACAAAAAACTCTTCTTTCTGTGAGAAAAATGCATCGTTTTAAAAACCTTTTTTGAACACTTTCAAAAAAAGTTTCTTTAGCAAATAAAAACAGATAAATATTCAAAGTAAGTTATGTACATTTTTGCTGAATATGCTGTTCATAGCATAACTAATTTTTAGAATGATAAATTATAAAAAGAACTGCCTCATAATAAGTCATCTAAGTGGTGGTTTCATAGGGATACCACCACGCGTTTAGAACATGAAAACTGTCCGACTTGTAGTACTCACGTGTAAGAGATATTCCCTGTTGTTTTTCTTTTTTCTGACTCAGGCAGTGAAGTAACTAATAATTTATGGGGTTTTTGCCATTGCTTTGGGGGAAGGGGATTTTGTTTATATTGAAATGGTGATGTTTTTCTCATCTCATTTACGTTCTTTTTATACTGAAGGGAGGTCGAATTTTTTTTGGGGGGATGGTGAATATAGCTGATACTATTTCTTTTAATATTATTTTTGCTTACCTCTTTCAATTAAATTTGCTAATATTTAATCTTTTGAAGATAATTTTTATCAGTATTATTGCATGTTTTAATAATAAAGAAACAATGAAAAATCTGGCTATTGAAGTTAATTTCAATCTAATAGTTATATTTTGTAATATTTAACATTTAAAATCTAATTCTAATACTTAATATTGAATGTTTTAGTAAATTTATTACAAAATATATAAAGAATCATCTTACAAATCTGATCCAAATCATATATTGTGTTCATCCGAGAATTATGTCGTAAGTACGCGGTGGTACTCCTATGAAACCACCTCCCCCCTCGGGGGAGAATGTACTGTAAATTTTTTTAAAGGTATTTTCTTTGTTCTTAGGTTCTATACATAGCATTTATTAATTTTATTTTGAAAAATTCAGCGAATTTATTTTTCCATGCGTCAAAGGGTTAAGTATTACAAAAAGTAAAGCTATTATATATAAATGAAATTTTTATTTTTTTAAGGACTTGATTTAGCTTTAAATACTGGTGGATATACGAACTGCATAGAGATCGTGAATTCATTTTGCTCATCTTTGCTTTTCCATTCATTATAATTTTCTTTGTAATTTTTTTTTATTTTGAAACCCCAGGACATGCCTTGTAGAACCTTAAGGTTCCCTCGAACAAAGTTTGAATACCACTGATATATATTATTGATTTGTCTAAAATCTTAAATGATTTTATGCGTCAGAACATTAAGTTTTGTTTCACAATAAAAATACATAAGAAAATAATATTTGAGATACTTAACATGCCCACTTTTGGCTGTAAATCTTGTGATAGTTGTGTAATTTTTCATATTTTAATATGTGCTTGCAGCTAAAAAGATATCAAAATATATAAGAAATAAAATTATTTTTGTTACAAAAAAAGTGTTCTTTCATAACATATATTTTGGTTTCTCAACACAAACGAATGCTTAAAAAATAATTAAATTAGAAATATTTAATACTATTTTAACCTTAAAGTCTTAAAATTGTAATTTTAAATTTTTCATGTTTTAATATGTACTTACTGCTGAAATTAATATATAAGAAACAATATTAGATCAAATTATGTAAAATAATAAGTGTAATTTTGTACAAATTTTTGTCAGATTGTTTTCGATAGTTTTTAAGATATATTGTGCAAAATAATAAAAATTCACATTTTTTTAAAATGGACTATTTTTAGAAAAACTTGAATAGCTTACATAAATTTGCATGTACATTTTTAATCATATCTACAGATTTAATTGATACTTTCATGAAGTTTGTTTTACACAGGTAAGTTTAAACATAAATATACATTTGTAAAACCAGAAAATTGAATTTTTTATTTACAAGTAATGTAAATTAAAACTCTGATAAAATATAAACTTTCCTGAAATGCTCAACTCCTCTCCAATTTTCCTCCTTATTAAAGTGATGAAGTTTCAATTACTGTGATTTGTATCACTGGCATCGCGTATATGGCACTGTTTTCTTTCACTTTGATTATCAGTGATTCCACTCCACATCCACCCCACCTTAATTGATGAAAGTCTGTCGAATCATACAGGAAGAAGAGGAAAGTCAGATTGAACCAGATTCATTTGGTGTGAAAGCAGGAATTGATTCTAGAGTGGAAAATTACAAAGCAGAATCTTGGTCAATCTAATTCGCTGTGATTCTGATTGATTGCGACTGACTGTGATTCGTTTGGTGTGAAGAGAACCTTAAGTTTTTATATTTGTTCATTGTGAGAAAAATTGCTCAAAAGTGAAAGCAACTCTTCAATCCCCAGAAGAACTTTATAAATTATCCTATTTAAAAAAGTGATAATTGTTTTTCAAATAACTAAATCATTTTTCTTTTGGAGCTCTTATGCATTCTCATTTCACATATAAATTTCCCTTTAAATTGTCAAAAGTATTGTAAGAATCCTTAAATTTTTAAACATTTCTACCTGCACTAGGAACCAATGCCTTTTCTTTATTGTGCATGAGAGAATGAAAAATAATTTCTACAATATGTGAAATTTTTTGATGAAAGACAAAAAACTTGAATAAAATTACTGGAAAAATTGAATTTATTTAAAAGAACTGAAAGTTTTTAAATATTGCAAGTGTTTAAATAGTTAGGATCTCATTTATTCTCTCTCTCTCTAGTCTTAATATATATGTTTAGCCTTTTTTAATACCATAATTTTTTTATCAAATTATTAATTAGATAGTATAAATGTAACTTATGGTATTTTAAACTAAACATTCTGTTTTATTACTTTCTTAGCTTGTCCTGAACCTCGACGATGCCATGGCTGTGCTCAGATAGATGATAGTAAGTTTAGCAACTTATTTATTAACAGGACTCATTTTTTTCTATGTAACAAATTCTTCAAATTACTTCTACTTTCCTTTAGTGTTTAACTGAATTAATTTTGTTTGTAATGAATGATTTGTATATTTTTCTCCATTTACAGATGCATATATATGTGGTGGATTTGATGGCAGCAAAACATTTTCAGATGTATGGAAATTTAACTTAAAAACATTTCAGTGGACAAAAATGTCTATTACATTACCTACTCCTATATATTTCCATTCAGTTGCTGTGTCAGAAGTAAGTTCAAATTTTACCTCTAAACATGTTTTAAATATTTCCATGAAATTGTGGGTAAATTAGTTTTTTTATTTTTACTTTTGAATGAATGGTTTTAAAGATATCAATTATTCTGTTGAGTATGTCAATCGGATGAACTCTTTGACATATATATAATGATGTCTGAAAGACTTCATTCATTTCATGTGCTATTGTAGAGTTTCTAAAGATATCCAGAACTGTCTCTGCTGAGAATTCTGATTTGTAGCTCATGATTCTTCCCCTTTCATCAGTATCAGAAATCAACATTCCTAGGGAAAGCTTGCCTTCTTCCTTCTAACGTTCTCCAATTTTTAGCTTTCAAAACTATGAGATCTTTTTCTAGGCCATCAATCCGTCTTGGATTTGGTCTGCCTATTCTCTGTGCCAATTGGTTGGGCATTAAAGAGACTTAGTGGTGCGGTTTTTGTTCATTCTGACAAAGTGACCTGCCCATTTAATTCATTGTATTTTGATTAAGTTAACGATGTCGGATTCTTTATATGAGTGATAGAGCTCGAAATTTGATCTTCTTTGCCATATGCCATTTTCTTGAATTCCTCCAAATATAAAATCTTCCTTTCATCGATTAAAAGAGTGTTAAATCTGTTTGCCTAGGCATGTTCAAAAGAAAAAATACACAAGTTCTACATCAAACTGGGTTGAAGGTTATTAAGTTATGAATGTTTTCTAGCTGTTGGATAAATTGTTTCTGTGAAATTTTTCAGAATAATTCAATTCATAATTTGTCACAATTTTTTATCCTATTATTTAATGTTTTGTTGATAAATTTATGATTAATCTGAATAAAAATCAAAACTTTTCATGAAATTTTTTTTGTTACTATGGAGCACTCTTCCTTTTATTAATAATTAGTATATATATATATTTCTTTGAAGTGTTTTATTTTCACAACATAAATTGAAATCATTTTGCTTTAACAGAAGGGGAGACATATAACTGCCTTATTATCTTGTTTAATTATACTTGGCTATTATAATAATTTGGAGAACTGCACAAATCCAGAGGTTAAGGTTTCAAGCTCCATACTCGAAGGCATTAAAGCATTTGATTATTAGCCTAGACATGATTGCTGCTGTTGCATATTAAACTAAGCACTTTAGTTCTCGAATGATGTGATGGTTGTGAGTGTTAGGTGTATGAATTGTTCTTATAATTTGACTGTGATTCAGAATTACAAGGTATACTGCTGACATACATAGCTCTAAAAAAGAATTATTTAAACCAGTTAATAAATGTTTTATTTCAAAAATTTGATCTCATAATTTCATTAATTGGCTTAATTATATAATAAACAATATTAATTTTTTGAGATCCAACAGCAAGTTATATTTTTTATTTAATCTTTCTTCTGACTTTGAAATATTTCTTAATTTGGTGTGTTTCTTTTTCTTTCAGGCTGGACAGTTTTATATCTTTGGTGGTGTGGACTCTATTGTAGCTAATACAAGAACTAATAATCTCTTATCTGTGTGGTTGAAAATTCCATCCTTAGCTGAGATAAGTTGGCAAGCCTTAATGCTTTTCATGCCACACATATCAAGGACAGAAAAAGCAAAATTATATGAGGCTGGAGTTCCATTTCAGTTCCTCAAAAGGATTGATTTCGATTCTTCTGATAGTAACACAATCGCACGTTTCGGTAGTAATCATTCAGAATCTTAGCCAAATGTAGATATATTATTTTATAAAGTACAGTTCAGAAACTATTTACAATTGTTCTCTCAGAGTTTTATGATCTTAGATAAACTATTAAAGATAACTTGGAAGTCTTGTTGGTTTATAGAAAAGAACTATATGATATATAAATATGTGCACTGGTATCCAAAATTTAAGTTACATACATGAAGTGTTGTTTATATAATAATTGAGTCATGAATAAATGTTGAATTTCCATTGAATAATGAAATTATGTACCCATAAGCCCCAATAGAAGAAAATAAATTACATAGAAGTGGGGGAAAATCAGGTATATGAATAAGACCAAAACACAGGCCATAACGTCTTCAGTGACTCCATTGATTGTTAATTATAATTTATATCATTTTAAACCCCATTCTTCTGAAAGCTAAAATTTTGGATCTTGGATTGATATTTATTATCATAATTAGAAAAAATGCATTGGCTATTGGTAATATATATCATAATTTTGAGTGTTATGGGGGGGGGGGGTCTAGGAAGATTTGATGGCATGTGAAATAATAATTCTTAGAATCCCAAACTCTTCTCTCTTCCTCAATAGGATTATATTTGGAGGCTGGCAGATCCATTCTCAAAATGATTGAGAAAACTAATTTTCATTGCAATCTATTAGTGTTTTAAGAAGCATAGTTTGATAGAAGAAATTACTACTACCCAAATTATACATGACATCAAATTTTGAAATTTCTGGGGAAACTATTTTAAAAAATTACAAAAAGCATGTTTGTAACTTTTAATTTTGAATACCAATGCATATAAATTTAAAGGAATTAGAGATGAATATTTTTAACATATTTCAACTGCTTTTAATTTTTTGCACAGTGTTAATAGGACAATCATGAAGCTGTTTTAGAATGTTTAATTCATCATTTTTCTTATAAAAATTAGCTCTGTTATGCAATAGTGAATTCTCTAAATCAATATTTCTATTTTCTATACAAAAGGTTATGAGAAATAAAAATGAGTTAATTTCCATAAGCTTGTCTTTAAGTATTCATTTTTGAATGTATTAAATGTTTCATCAGAATGGAGAAGACATAATATTTCTTCATCGTTTTATTTTTATTCCTATATTTTTGAAATGGGCCATTTATATTATTTTTTTGCTGTGCGTAATATTAAAAAAGTTTGCAAATTCCCAATTTTGGTTTGTTAAAAATCTGTTGCACAAAATAGAGCTACCATTTGAAACAGTTTGGCGTATACATATTTAAGGTATATTACAAAGATATTGCTATTTGGAAAGCATTTAAATTATTTTCTATCATCTGTATTGAACAGAAATGCAGTCGTGAAGTTTCAGAAAATGTAAGTGCAATGAAGTTGATTGTGTTATATATTGACTGTTCTTGATGTTTTTTTCTTTAACCTTGAAACATACATTATTGATTTGAAATAATTTAAAAAGCATGTCTTCAATAAGTTAATGATATAGTATGTGATTTTACAAAATGTGTACTAAAAAATGATATGATCTTTAAAAATATTGAACCTTTCAATTCTCTTTCCTTTCCTCTCTTCTCATAAATCATTTTATTTTTAAAATATCAAGAGACAGGTTTTTTTCCTTACTTAATGAACAACATCCCTCAGTCCTCTTCCCTTCTCAAATTCTGAAATTCTCTGTTATGGTATCTAAAGTTTTCTAAAAGTTTTAACTTAAAATTGATTTGTTAAAAAAAATCTAAATATTGAACATGTTTATCAATATCATAATTTTCCTATAGAAATCAAATTTTATTCTATTCTAAAAATTATATGCTTTTTCAAGTACTATATTATCAAAAAGTACTTTATGATCAAAAACTGATGCTAAATTTGCAAATCTCTTAACTGGAGGATAAGGATTATGGAGTTTAATTCATTATATAGAATGTAAATGATCAAATTGGGCTTCAGAGTTTGTATATGATGTGTCAAAATTTAAAAGCTTATTGCCAGTTTGGACATCTCTCTCATCATCTGTGATTCAAAATTTGGAACATCACCAGTTTTGTGCAGATGCACGAGTACAAGATTAATTTAACAATTTTTTTTTAAAAACAAAATATTGGTGAATGTATATTACAATGGTTATAATTATGTTTTTATGTAAGATAGTAGTGAACGCGTTATGCATATTTGATTTTAAAAATGTTACAACTTTTCAATTGTTTGTGAAAAGTAGTGTAAGAAATGAATACTGATTATTTTTGCCATAAAAGTTTCAGAAATTGTTGCAAATCTGTTATTTTATTAGTGCCAAATATATATATAATTTCTTCTTTAGTTCTCTGTATTTATTAATATCATTGTCTTAATACGAATAATTTCTACTAGCAAAAACTGAGTTAGGCTATTTTTAAAAATTATTACAAAAAAAGATTATACATACAAATTATACATACAAAAAAAGATATTTAAGAAAATTAGTTAAATGGGTAATAGTTTAAAACTGAGTGGATTATGTGTTGCAGAGATGATTATTCAATAAATTGAAACTGTGTACAACTGATTTTTCTGTTTAATTTTAGACAGTGCTGATTTTATGTGTGCCTTTAAAAAAAAACCATGCATAACTCTAATGAATTTATCATTTTTTAATGAAATATCTTTTGTCTCAATTTGCATGTACAAATTGCATTTTATAAGAATTCACTTTCTATGAGTCTTACTTTCAAACTTTATTTTCAACAAAATATTAATCATATTTCACATAGACCATATAATAAAATTACTAGAAAAACAATTAGTCCAACATTTACGCTTTTTTTCCTCAATAAAATAAAACCTATATAAAATTTCTCTCCTTATTACATGTTTTACTTTTAAAAAGTTAAATCTTGAGTTATTTTCAACTCTTAATGATAGCTTGTGATTTCCAACTGTATTGTATGTATGTACAATAACAAAATCGGTTTACATATGATGAATTTTATTCACGGTTTTCGTTTTGTGTTGCACTGTACATATAAATTGTGACTTGAATCCAGTGTATAATATGCTAGTGTGTGCTGTTAATAATTTCTCTAAAAAAGGACTCATTGCATAGAGATCTAATATAGTTGCACACAGAAGAGCAAGTATATGTTATATTACTTACTAATATTAGTCTTAATATGTTATAATGTATTTATGTAACTTAATTATTTTCTTAATTTATATGATATATTCTTTTTTGATACATATAAGCTATTTGATTGTTTCATTAAAAAATGCATGCCACCAAAATATTCTTAGAAAATAATGTAAAATGCACCCACTTTAAGTAAACCAGCAGAAAGTGTTGATAACTTAAAGTAACATTAGCTGATAAATTTGCTATTTGACTGATTTAAAAAGAAAATTACTTCAATCCATTAAACATGTAAAATATATTCCATTTCTGTGCATTTCAGTTTTTGTTTCTTTTGGGATTGTCTATTAGTTATCAAAAGGTATTATTCTTTAAACATATATATAATATAGTAAAAGCTAGTAGAATTGTATTTCATCCTTTTTTTTTATCCGAGAAAGTGATATAATTTATGAAATTATTATATCTGTGTGGGAAGGAAATATTATTTAATCCTATTACATTGCATCACTTCAATAAAAATTTTGAATAGTCAGCTAATGATAAATGCCTTCCTTACCTTCTACCATTTATTATGAAAGTTTGCATGTAAATCAAGTTAGCAATATTATGCATCTTATTATTGTTTATAAAATTCATTGAACTCTTAATAACACTGTTATTGATGTCTATTAAATTTCTGCTTTGATATTTTTTACCATCTTTAAATGAATATTTTGGTGAGATTCTATGTAATTATTAAGAATTGTTTGCTTTTTCCAACTAAGAAACCTTTAGTATTGTTCTAAAAACAGATATTTATTATGGTGTTTAACATTTTAAAATCTTTTAATTTAAAATTATATGTTTTTTTCTGAGGAATTGTGTGCACACACACACACAAATTTGTCTTGTGTAGTGTGTGAGATGCATATTGATTATGCAAAAATACATAATATTCAAAATATTGAAGAAGGAAAAAATTATATTAACTAGAAATTTTTACTGAATCAATAATTTATTTTTGTATATCAATATGTATAAATAGTAAATATTGAATGTGCTAAATTTAATTGAATTCTTGATGACAAGTTGCTGTGTATATATTCTGTACATGTCGAAACTTTTTGTTCAGTGAAAATAAAAAGTAAATAAAATATGTTTTTAATGAGAGAATATTTAACTTCAAAATTGAAATATACGGTAACTTTTCTTTGTTTAAGTAACTGTTAAATTTTTCTGATATTTCATCAGTACGCATCCTCATTAACATTCAACACTTTTGTCAAGGCTGTTATATGCAAAATGAACTTTGAATGTTATTTGAAAATTCTCCTCCCCCCCCCCCCATTTTAAACATTTTTCACTTAGTTATTAAAAAGTGAATATTCTTGGGTGTTTATTGATATCATACTCCTATAATTGAAAAAAAAAAAATTATTGCAGTAAGAGGTAAGTAATCAACACATATTTAGAAGTGTATATTTCATTTGAAGTATGCAATCAGATTTAACTAAAATTAAATCAAAAAGTATATTTTAAAGAGGGCTAAAAAATGTATCCTTTTTTATACATTTTCAGTGAAATATTAACTGAAGTGTCTTAATAAACAATCAAATTTCAATTTATACATAAATTTACACTACACCCTTACAAATATGTATTTTATTTTTATTTATTTTTTTTTTAACATATATATATTAAGTTTCCACATTAACGGAGTGTGAAAGTTAAGAGGAGGGAATGCTAGCGCAGAGGTATCGTCTTTGTCTTATGAGAGTGGTTCAAAATTACCAGGTCCCCCCCGCCAGTAGCCCTCATGTTGCTTTAAAACAATCAAGCCACTATAGATTCCGGAATTATTAGACCGAGAAACTTGAAATTTTGCAGGCGTGTTTCTTTTGTTAAGATCCATTAAGAACAGGTTTTGCTGAAATTGACTTCCAGGGGAAGGTTGCGAGGGCGTTATAGTTAAAGAAAATTTTTCTTTGAACTATTAATTATTAGTAGATATGTTTCTTTTGTGAGGTAGAGATCTGTTAAGAATAAGTTTTTTGCAGAAATCGGCTTTTAAAGGGAGGGGTTTCAGGGACGTAAAAGATTATCTATATATATATATTTTTTTTTAGAAAAATGACTCGGTCAACACAAAATTTCTCAAACTATTCAAGCTTACATTTTTTTTTTTTTTTTAGTCGAGAAAATTGAATTCCAAAGGGGAAGAGTTATAAAAAAACAACCTATTTTTGATTTATTAGATCTACAGGAGTGAAGTCTTGTTGAGTATAGATACGTTAATAACGGATTTTTCGGAAGTCGTCTACCACTATGGCCTAAAAGATGACTTTTTTTTATTTAGATAATATTTATATATTGACTGATAGATTTTGAATATGGGAAATGTCAGGTATTTCAGTTATATTGATGCATTTAAACTTTTTTGTTGTTGGTAAATCGTTTCTATTCCTTGGTGTATAATTTTCAATTCGCTTAATTTTAACATCATTAAAATCTTTTTTGTTCTTTAGTCTTTATTGTAAAATTTCTCAATTCACTCGGCCAAAGAACTGGTATTCCTGCTAGAGTATGTTTTCAGAATATACTCCATGCGCTTATTTCTAACATATTCCACGACCCTATGACATTTGAAATCCATAGCCTGGAAACATTAAATATAGATATAATAATATAAATTGTTACTAATCGTTTGAAAAACTCGTCATTAGTGTTTACTAGCAAAATCAAAAAGTAAACTTTTCATCCTTTTTCGTGCCGAGTAAGCTAGATGACTGACTTGAATTTTGCAAGTATTTCAGGAAGAAAAAGAAAATAGACTTCAGTAGAAGAGCAGTGATCAGATTAGAAACCTTGAAAGGATTTATATAAACGGAAGCTGTTCACGACAACGTGAAATAGACATGAAAATATTTCAAACATTTTATTCTGTTTTACTAATTCTGAGGAACGCTTATCAAATGCAACTACAAGTTTCCTTATTCCACTAAGCATATTTAGAGAAATTCTTGGATTAGCTTTTTAGGAACAGAGGAAATTATTGAGCTTTACTTAAGAGGAAAATGTTGTGCATTATTTCTAAATTCGCTCTCAAATTACAATTTCTTATTAAAAGCTTTAGTGGGATTACAAGGATCGCTTACTAAATTATCTTGTCTTCATTTACCCTCTGAAGTTTCATCTTCAGGCATCAATCATGGTTGCCTAACAAAACCGAGTCTGTTATTCGTGGCTATCAAATATTAAACCGGAATTCGCAGTATTGCTATAAAAATTTGCGTACCAAGAAAGGGTTGTCAGTGTAAAACGAAATTTTACACACTTAAGTACAATGCTGATTCAAGTAATGATTACAAATCAAAGCCAAAAATGATTAAAGGAATTGAGGTTTTAGTACCTTGTTGGGCCACCTCTACTATGAATGTATGCTTCAATGCACCACCGTATCACAAGTCCCACGTCATCTCGTTCCACAGTTGTAAACGCGCCTCAAATTCGACTTGACTCTTAGAACCGCCAACTTGTCTTCCTAAATGATGATAGATAAGCTTGATCCGTGACAAATCTAGGGATCGAGCAGGGAAATGGGGTGGATGCAGTCCTGTGAAACTCGTGTGTGGGGGCGAGCATTGCTCTGTTTAAAAATAGCTCCTGGGAGCCTTGCTGTAAGTAGAACCACATGTGGCTGAAAAATGTCACGAACGTACCTCTAGGCTGTAATGGTGCCATGGATCAATATTTGGGGTGACAACGTGATCGTATCCTATACCATCATACCCGTTGGAGCGGTGTCCCGCTACACAGCGAAGGCAGGATTGAAACATTCACCCTGGGGCCTCCACACACGAATATGATTGTCATCCCTGCCCAAATTGAATCTGGATCAGAAGCTGAAGACGACCCGATTCCATTTAGATGCAGTCCAATCCCTTCGAGCATGACGCCACTCCAAACAGAAGCGACTGTGAGAGGGTGTTAATGGCAGTACACGCAATAATGCTGCAATAGCAACTGTTCTTCAGCCAGGCGCCTTTGCGATGGCCCGTAATGAAGGTGCTTCCTGTGTATGGATGGAGGACAATGAGACAGGTGGCGCCATGAGTGCGTATCGTATTATGTGATAGTCTTCTCGACTCGATCTGTCGTGGGTGGCCTGAGCTTGATCACTGAGTTACACACCTCGCTCTCTTATCCATTCTTCCCTGCTCATATTGTTTCCGATGGTGGTATAACGGCATTTCTAGTTGAAAAGTGCCCCTCTGCGACAGATTGAATATACGCAAACCCGTCTGCTTACCTGTTTTGTAATCAAAGAAGAACGAAGCTCAGTGCCCTTTGTAGCAATCCCACCGCATTTCTAATCATTTACATAGCCTGTGACGTCTCTCGCGTTCTTCTAACATAACTCCTAAGTTCTTTGACGGCCACGATTAATGGCAAAACCTTTCCAACCCAATACCAAGAAGAGAAACGGATCGAATATGCAAATGAGATATACTTTAAAAGGATAGAAAGTTTGGTGAGATAGAACGGCAAGCCTAGAGATAACTTAGTGCGGAATTGTTAGGAATAAAGGTTAGACGTCCTACAGCTCTGGAAGAAGGATACGCTCATCGCCATTAATAAGAAGGGTTAAGAAAGCTTGTGTAATCTCTCCTACAATTAACATAATAGGAATTACTTCAACCTAGGAAGGAAGGTGACTCTATAAAAGGTAATATTTTGTATAGGAAGTTAGATTAGACAGTTAATTAAATATAATTAAGATAAGTGTTCTAGTTGTGCGATTTGACTTGAAAATAAGGTTTAATTGTTGGCTCATTTTCACTTTAAGAAAGTTGTTATTTAGAATTAAGTAATTTAAGTTATTCTTAATAAAAGTTGTGTTAAGAATTACATAATGTCTCATCATTTAGATAATCCCACACCTCTAGCTTACGCGAATCACCCCAGACATAGTCATCACAGGATGGCTATGTCTCAAGCCTGGCACGTACCTTTATGCCAAGTTTCATAACAATCTCACTCTTACTTCTTGGTGCGCAAATTTTTATGGCAATGAGCTTATTTACACACACACAAGATAAACAAAAATTTCAATAAAAGTATAAAATCTCCCGTAGGGTGGCAGAATTAAACATGATGGGCTACAGAATGTGTGTTGACAAAGCCTGATGTCGAGGTACACACACACACACACTGCTCAAAACAATTAAAGGATGTTGTACATCTTTCAGAAAACAGTATAAACGATTTTTTTTTTCGCAGAAATGTGAGAAGAGATCACAAATGTTAATTTTTCTCATTTTCAAACTTAGGAGTAAGCATATTTTGACGTCAAAAATGAACAAATGAAATTTGGCTTTTAACTTAATGAAAGACATTGCAAAAAAGAATGATCGACATTCATAAGTGCGATGTCTCAACGACCGAATCAGAAGCTTGGAGAATTTCTAGTTGATTAGAGGGCGGGGAAGGAGCACAAACAAAATTTAAAATAGCAGGGGCCACTGGAACTTCCCAAAATGTGAGTTCCAGGATCTGGAAACATTTTTTTAATACTGGAAATGCAGGTCGAAGACCTAGGTCAGGTCATCGACGTGCAACAACGTTCAGTGAGAAATTCGGTACTTAACGTTGACTGCTCGGAGACACCGAAATATTAATGTCACTTCAACACCACCTTTGTTCGTCAACTGGCACCGCAGTTTCGATTCAAGCTTTCTAAAATCGGCTCCACGCAGTAGTTCTTTATGCTCGCTGACCAATGTTATGTGTTACGAACTGGCGTAGCTTGCTCCGAGGGGACCCTGTATCAAAATTCCTTCGCGGGGGTCCTTTTTCTTAGATATGGGAGCACACATGTTGGGGGCCCGTATGATTTATAAGGTGGTAGCTACGCCCCTGGTGTTTCGTTAACAGAGCAAGGCATTATCACGCTTACACGGAGGGGGCAACAGTTCATGTGAGCTGGAGGGGAAATGAATGACACGATATTCTTTTCTTTGACGAGTCTCCTTTTTCTCTTTATCCTGACAATAGACGTATATTCATCTGGAGGGAAGGTGGCACGCTCGAGAAACAATCATGCGTTCATGCGCGGAAAGGTCAGATTTGGTGGCGGGGAGTGATGGTATCTCAATTGATAATTGCACCAGTCTCCACATCATTCGAATAGAGCTGTCTCTGAAGTAACCGATTTCTAACAGTTAGTTGTATCACTGTGGTACCAGCTGCAGCTCGAATTTCTGCCACAGATGCAGTACGATGCGCCACAGACGTACGGTGGTCTCGACGTAAGTACTAAATCTCTGATTATTGCACAATTAACTTTCTCTCCCATTATACTTTCAACCGGGTTTCTGGATAAAACATCCGCCACCGCATTTTGAGTTCTATGCCTATGTTTCCCTTCTATAATAAATTCTGCTAATTTGAGTGCCCATCTGATCATCCTACTCGACAAATTTTTTTCCATGAGTTAAACGTGTTAAAGCAGCGTGATCAGTAATAACTTTAATCGGCAGTGATCCTAAATAGGTTCTGAATTTATTCAGCGCCCACACTACTGCTAAACATTTTCTCTCGGTTACCGTATAATTCCTTTCAGCGTTGCTCAGAGTACGCGAAGCAAATACAACTGATCTCTGTTCTTGCTTTAGAACTGCTCCCAAACCTTTTGAACTTGCATCTGTAAATGACTCGAAAGGCTTTTTGAAATCCGGCAATTTTAAAACTGGCGCCTTTTTTATGGCCACCTTGACCGCCTCGAATGCCTTCTGCGCCTCAATGGACCAGAAGAATTTTTTTAATTTTCGTTTAAGATTATAAAGGAGTTCGCAAAAATCAGCATAATTTTTAATAAATTTCGTGTACCACTGGGGCATACCCAAAAACTTGGATACCTCCTTGGAATTACGCGGTGGTTTCATCTCAAGTATGTCTGGAACCTTTGTCTCATCCGTTTTGATTCCTTCCTTACTAATAATCAATCATAAATACTTCAATTCATCACAACCAAATGTACACTTTTCTTTATTTAATGTCACACAAAATCCTGCATCTTGCAATAACGTAAAAACCTCCCTTAAATGCTCAACATGTTGAGTGAATGATGCAGACGAGATTATTACGTCGTCCATGTAAACATTCACAAACCTCCCTATCACCGGTTTCAATATAATTTCTATCGCTTTCTGAAAATTGGGAGCCGTCCCTGATAAGCCAAATGGCATACACCGAAATGCGTAGGTGCCACTTTTTACTACGAACGCGGTCTTAACAATATCACTGGGGTTTACTGCCATTTGAAAGTACCCACATCTTAGATCAAGAGAGGACATTATTGTCGCGCGTATAAGGGATATTCGTTATTAAATCATCTATTAACGGTAAGGGATAGCGTGGATACTTCGTGATAGAATTTAGTTTCCTATAGTCAACCGCAAATCTATGCTTCCGGATTATCCGGTGGTAACCCATTATTTTTCTTACATAACTCAACAGGTGACGCGTACGGGGATTGAATTGGAACTATGGTTCCTTCTCGTAACATTTGGTTGATGTGGAATTCGAGTATCGCTTGTTTTTGCCGATCATACCTGTATGGTCTGGAAACAACCGGTGGACTATCTCCCGTATCAATTTCATGGTATAAAACATGAGTAAGACCTGGTTTGTCTGAGAACAATCCCTTAAAACTACTAAACAAATTTTGTAACTTCTGTGTTTGCTTATCCTCCAACTTTGTCATAGACAGATCTATTGCTACGTTTTCTTCCTCAATTGTTTTAACCACCTTATCTATTTGCGAATCGGGAATCTTTAACGATTTTCGATAAAAGTCTAAAACAATCTTTGATCCACTTATGAAATCTCTCTACCCCAAGAATACATGGGTATTCCAAATCTGTCAACACATGAAACAACCAAGGTTTTTCAAACATCCTAATTCGAATATTCAATTCTACAACTCCTATATTTTGACATTTCGCTCCCTGTGCTGTGATTACCTGAGCTCGCGATTTTTTTACTTGCTTATAAAAAAAATATTTTTTATATATTTCCTCAGATATAAATGATTTCTCCTCTCCAGTGTCCCATAACGCTTTCGTAAATGTTTCATTTAATAATATAGGAACATATGGAAGTTCCACTGGAGACATACATATCGCAGAAAGTTTAGTCGCGGTATATTCACTGCCGAGTTCTTTTGATTACTTTGAACATCATTAACTTTCAAAACATTCGATCGTCCCTTTTGCATCCTATCGCCTCGACTGAAATTCTCACTCGAACCCCTATTTCTGCGGTCTCCTCTATTAAAACCATCATTTCGATCTCCCTTTCTAAATTGGTTTCCCCTATCGTTGAATCTGCGGTCATCGTTCTGAAATCTATTCTTACCATTGTTTTTCTTGACGGCCATTCTCGTAGTTACCTCTATAATCATTTCTGCCATTATTTGGTCTACGCCCAACTTCTGAATTTCTCCAATTTCTGCGATTATCACCAACATTAGACATCATATGCTCATTTCGACCTCGTCTTTTCACATTATCACCATTCTGCGAACCCCGCTTTGATTTCAATAATACCTCTCTTCAAATTTAGCTAATATCTCCAAAAGTTGTACCGTATTTTGTGGATTTCGGACCTCCACGTAGTCCTGAATTTGTGGTTCGAGTCTAACAAAAATGTGATCTCTCAAGTCCGTCTGCGACATCCCTAGTTCCAGTTTTTGGTGTAATTTTAATAAATCGTAAACAAAATCCGTTGGCTCTTTATTCCTTCCCTGTTGAGATGCATAAAACCTGGTCTCCAAATCTTTCTTATTCCTTATGGTGGGGAATGCTTTTGATAATTCTGCTTTTAGCTGCGCGAAATCCGTGGCGGTATCCTGCACTAATACTGATCCAAATATCTGATACCAATCTCGAGCCCTTTCCTGGAGATGACCTTTCAAATAAGCACATGCTAAATCGTTAGGTATTTCTAGTTATTTTATTTGATTGTCTATGGCTTCCAAAAAGTCGGCCACATTTTCCTACCCGGAAAAGCATACTTCTGGTAAAATACTAAACCCACTCGAGCTTCCTACCCCGGGGTCATATAAATTAAATTTCGTTGGGCGCCACTGTGATATAGCCCCCTTTGGTAACCGTATCTTTGATTGTCAACGTGAGCTAGAGGTGTGGGGTTTTCTAAAGTAACAGACATTTTAAATTCTTAATATGACTTTATTAAGAATAAAACTTAAATGTCTATCAATTTAGATAAATTTAACTAGCGAGAATCTAGAATGAATAAACACACAAAAAGATAGTTAAACCGAATCGCGTAACTTAGACCACTTTCTCTAAGTTATTCAATCCGCATACTCTCACTTTTAATTATATTACAAATCCTTATATCAAACAATCAGTCCTACCTTAATCCAACTAAGATTAAATTTCTATGTGGAGACGTCTGGGTGCGCGTACAGTGGTATGCACCTTGTATTACTGGTTTACTTTCCAGGTTACTTTTCGAGTGGCTGTCAATTCAATCTTGTATCTCTTCAAACATAACTTTCCCCAAATTGCCATCCTGCTTACTGAAACTTCTGTTCTTTTAAAAGCTATCTTATTTGCATTTCTTGTTCGCATTTCGCTTCTTGGGTTTTGGTTGGAAAAGAGTTGTCATTAATCTTGGCCATCAAAGAACCCAGAGGTTATGTTAAAGAAACGACGCGTGAGCCCGTCACAATTCTAGATGTGAAGAATACTTGTTGGTACTTCTGGGACAATCCTACCCACAAGTATCCATTTGGTGAAGAATTGGACACCCCGTCCATAGCTGAGAAGATGTCCAGCAACACCTGCCAATTAAGAGAAGGGGAAGGTGAAAGTTTGACCTCTGCCCAGAAGGAGAACTTAACCTCCTGTTGGAATCCTTCCAAATAGTCTTCGAACCAGGGGGAGAAGCAACAAATATCTTGGAGCACCACATTAATACGGGTAATAGTCCTCCTATCTCTGTACCCCCATACAGAATGTCTCCTGTAAAGAAAGAAATATTGAGAAAGGAAATTGAGGACCTTCTCGAAAAAGATATAATTGAAGAATGTGAATCTCCTTACGGAGCTCCTGTTGTACTGATCCCAAAGCCAAACAACCAGTTTCTCCTGTGTATCGACTACCGGAAGTTGAATGAAGTCACGGTTCCTGATACTTACCCACTTCCACGAATGGATGATTTACTGCAGGAGGCAAAACATACTGCATACATTTCCACAATTGACTTAAAGTCTGGTTACCACCAAATAAATGTTAATCCTGCTGATAGGGACAAAACCGCTTTTGTTTGTCCATTCAGAACCTACCGGTTCAAAAGGATGCCCTTCGGACTTAATAATGCACCCGCAACCTTTCAGAGACTGATGGATATTTTCCGAAGAGGGTTACCTGTACTTGCATACCTAGATGATATTATAATTATGTCCCCTACATTCGAACAGCATCTAGCGGACTTGGAGGCCATGTTTAAGCGCTTGATGGATTTCAAGGTACGAGCAAACAGGGAGAAGTGCCAATTTTCCTGCTCACGTGTTAAATACCTGGGCCTATGGGTTACACCCCAAGAAATAGAAGTCGATCATGAGAAGACTTCAGCTATTTTAGGGATTCCACCTCCTAAAAATGTGAAACAACTGCAGTCCTTCCTGCAAACCTGCTCATGGTACCGAAAATTTAAAGCCAATTTTTCTGAGATTGCCCGACTCTTGAGCAACCTAACTAAGAAAAAGGCTTCATGAAAATGGTCAGAGGAAGAGGAGAAAGCATTTCAGACCTTGAAGCAATATTTGGTGTCTCCGCCAATTTTGAAGCAAGCAGACTTCTCTAAACCTTTCCTGATAAGAACTGATGCCAGTAACTATGCTCTAGCATTAGTCCTCCTACAAGGAGAAAACAAAGAGGAACAACCAGTTGAATTTGCTAGCAGGTTGTTAAACCCAGCTGAAAGAAACTACTCGACCACTGAACGAGAATCTCTAGCTTTGGTTTGGACCCTCAACAAGTTTAGGGGCTACATTGATGGAGCAAGCATCACTGTAGCATCTGACCACCAACCCTTAAGGTGGCTCGTGAAACTGAAATCTCCTACTGGAAGACTAGCCCGTTGGGCTCTGCAATTACAATCTTTCAACCTCAACATGGAGTACATCCCCAGAAAGAGTAATGTGGTTGCAGATATGCTATCTCGGCCTGCGTGTCATGAAGAAAATGAACTGTGTGAGGTCTGCACTGTAGACATTGATGTTCCATCCAGGTCTCACAAGGAGATACGTGATGAACAAATAAAAAATGAGGAGCTGGTCGAAACTATTTCTTGCCTCGAAGATCCTGATAAGAATGTTAATTGTGTCAATTGGTTCGAACGAGGTTATTTAATGAATTAGGGTGTCCTATACAGATATGCTCCAGACTCTGAGAGTGTAGAGGCCCAGTTAGTGGTACCTAGCCATGAAAGAACTTTGATCCTCAAAAACCATCATAATGCCCCAATGGCTGGTCATTATGGCGCCGAAGGCACCCATACTGGAATAGCAAAGAATTATTATTGGACTGGCATGAGGAAATACATAACTGATTATGTAAAGAACTGACCTTACTGCCTTAAATACAAGCTTCCAATCAGAAGCTTTCCGGGCTATTACAGACACCTGTGCCAGCCCAACGTTTTGAAACCTTGGCCATTGATCTCTTCGGGCCCCTACCTGAGAGTAAAGATGGTAAAAGATGGATCCTCATCATTGAGGATTGTAGCACCAAGTGGGTCGAACTGTTTGCCCTACCCAATGCCATAGCAAAAGAATGTGCCATTACTTTGATTGAAGAGGTCCTACTGAGGTATGGCATTCCTCGCAGTCTTATCAGTGACAATGGGACCCAGTTTGTGTCAGCAGTGATGCAACAAATATGCTACATATTAAACATCCATCAATCCCTGAGTACCATCCACAAGCTAACCCAGTTGAATGGAAGAATAGGGATCTGAAACCACGGCTGGTAATTCTCGTCCAAGACAAGCATGACTGTTGGTCAGAGAAGCTACCCTTTATCCGCTTTGCTCTCAACACAGCCATATGCGAAACGTCAGGACAGATGGCAGCCTTTCTGAATTTTAGTAGAGAGTTACGCACTCCAAGTGAAGTTGTTAATGATATCCGGGTCGTCATCCAGAACGATAATTTTGTGCCAGAGATTAGATCCACTCAGATTAGAGAGGTGATTGAAGAGCAACAGGATAGTAGGAAGTTTTACGCTGATAAAAAAAGAGAAAAGCTGCTCCAACATATCAACCTGGAGAACATATCTTTGTAGCATCACATCCGCTGAGCAACGCTGCGTAAGGAAGAAGTGCAAAACTAATGCCACGCAGAGACGGTCGTGATTTTAACACAAAGGTCACCATCATCTTACGAGATTGCTAGTCTTGTAATCCGAGGGAACCTCTTGATGTTTACCACATTTCTGATTTAACTCCTTGTAATAATGACAGAGTAAAACCCCTTATTCCTCTTCGTAAACGTGGCCGTCCACCAAAGGTCCCACAGACTCCTGGTTCCTCGTCGGGACGCCGTCGGAACCAGAGGGGAAGGATGTAACAAATGGAAATATTTATTATTTATTTATTGTAGTGACCGGTAGATGGCGCCACCAGACAGAGTACTAGTTTAGTTTCCTCCTGGTGGGAAACCGGGAGTTAAATCATTAAGACGGTGGATCTGCTAGTGTACGCATCGTGCGGGAAATCCTTCCCCACGTGTTCCTGTAATTTTATATATGTATATCCTATAACTGTATAGCTATATATATATATATATATACAGTAAATAAACTGTATTTAGTCCTGAGATGAACTAATCGTATCTCATGATCTATCCATTCATCCCAGCGTGCTAAAAATGTTATATTCTCAGATGGCATAATTTTAGTTTGAATGTATTGCCATGTAATCCCCATTTCCTAATATATTAAGTATATGTAAATACAGTGTTTCAATGAAAGTAAAAAATATGGGCTTCTTATTCTTTGTTTCAAATTTACGATAGGAATTTGAATAATCTCATCAAATTCTTAAAAAGTCGTAACAAATTTTTAAAGATCTTTGATCGGATGTGGCTTTCGATGAAATGATCTGATATGCAAAAGAACTGGCCGATGGAACTAACTTAGACTTTGAGGTGATCCCTGCTAACTTTGAAATGACGCAGCCACATTACTGAATTCAACGAAGAAATATTAATTATGATGATGAAGCACAAGATGATCCAGTGCACGACCCTGAATTAAAATTCAAGATAGATTTTTTTATTTTTGCACAATTGACCAAAATAAAAAAGTAATTAATAAAAGTAAAGATTTAATTAAATGAATACCCACAGCTATTGTTTTCAATTTTTATACAATATATATGATTTAAAAGAAACCTTTAAAAATTTATTAACTAAAAACTGTAAAAATTCAGAAATAATTTTGGCCGATAAAGAATCAGTGGGTGTAAACGCGTTTGATCTTGCAAATGAGGTAGTGTCAGTTTCTATTTTATTAGGCAAAAAAAAAAAAACCCAATTGAAGTTATTACACACACAACTTTAGAATTTTCACCAAATTTTTCTTCTGCATTAAAATTTTTGCTTCGTCAGTAAATAAGTGTAGCAAATGGAGAGATCAGTTCTTCAATATTAAAATTCTTAACCCTAAGAGATTAAATCATTCAGCTATATTGGCTATCGAACATGAATTAGCTGAACAAATCGATTTTAAGAAATTGATCAGAAAGATTTTAGAATTATACGCAGAAAAAGAAATTTGTAATTTTTGTTTGTTTCTTAATTTTGTTACTTATTTTATTAATTTGTTTTATTGTGTGTGCTTTTGTTTTTAATATGTATATATATATTAATAATATATTAATATATATATTATATTGTCATGCTGTATAACTATTCAGATTTAGTAGGTGTGTATCTATGAGCAGTTTATCTTTTTTAATAATAATTTTTTACTTTGAGGAGGGGTGGCATTATGCATTTTTGTCCCAGGTGGCAAATTGATCAGGATTTATTCTTATAAAAACCCCTTTAAACTGATGGGTCAGTAAATAATAATCATCTGCATTTCAGGTTTTAGCGAGTATAGGCAATGATCTTTTTTATTTTTTTAAATAAACTAGATACTTTTTATTAATTATCTTAGAAATATACTACATTGTTTTGTAAATATTTGTTAGAATATTTTTAATTTAATAAACACAGTCGGTTGTGTTATTGTAATTTTATGACCTAAACTTTTAAATTTATTTTCAGCAAAATCAAGTCCTTAGTTATTATAAGAAAATATAAAAGTGGAGTGGGAAAACGAAAATTACTGTGAAATCGAGAAAAAGAAAAAAATTAAATGTGTCAAAATTTCAAATTTTCTTACAATGGAACAAAGTAAAAAGAATATAACAAACGCAGATACATTAGCAAGCGAAAGGGAAAGGAACTTAGCCAAAGAAACCGGAGAAACACAACAAACAAATATTACTGATGAAAATATGCAAGATATCGATGTGACCAGCAGCCTTCTGAAAAAGATGTTGTTCATCAAGAAGACATCAGTAATGCCCCGACCTAAAAGTGTTTAGAAAATGTTAAGTTTGAATTTGAGAAATACGTTGACGTGGGTTCGTGGCCAAAATCGCTAAATAATAATTTTATTGATTATATCCTTTCATATGAAATGAGTTAGTTTCAAAATAAAGATCCAAACAATATATATTCTGTTTCGGTAAGAGAATACAAAGAACAACAGAGGATCATTTTCGAACAATCATTTCATTAAAAAACTTAAA
This sequence comes from Trichonephila inaurata madagascariensis, assembly GCA_019973955.1. Lineage (NCBI taxonomy): Eukaryota > Metazoa > Arthropoda > Arachnida > Araneae > Nephilidae > Trichonephila > Trichonephila inaurata. Next base: position 192,132 of record BMAV01002985.1, read on the forward strand.
AATGGCCAAGTGCTGGAAAGATTTTCGGTATATTATTCAACCAGTATTGGTAGTGTTTTTTGTTTGACCTGCAAACTTTTTTCTAAAACAAATTCTCAATACACAACCGGCTTTTCTGATTGGAAACACGTAACGAATTGTTTAGAAAATCATGAAAATTCTATTGAACATAAAAATTCAATGTTAGTTTGGTTGACTAGAAAAGGAAATAAGTCTGTTTTAGATAAACAGTTACAGGAGCAAATAAAAAAGGATATAAAATATTAACACAATGTCCTCAAAAGTGTTATTGTGGTAGTAAAGTATTTGGCTATAGGAGGTTTGGCATTTAGAAGTACTGATGAAGTTTTTGGTTCTCCTCATAATGGTAATTTTATGGGTACTCTGGAACTGTTAGCAGAGTTTGATCCATTCATTCGTGAACATATTGAACAACGAGAATTATGACCAAAATCGTCAATATCATACCTATCAAAAACAATATATGAGCAAATAATTGAGACTATGGACACGCAAATCATTAAAACAATTACAACTCAGATAAACAACGATGACACAAAGTGCTATTCAATTGTGATGGATTCAGCACCAGATTTGTCCCACAATGACCAACTTGCTATTGTACTACGATATTGTTTTCGGGGAAAAGTGTATGAAAGATGTGCCTCATTAAGATTAGTAGTCATACTGGATTATACTTATTTAATTCTCTACAAGAATTTTTAGAAACAAATGGACTGTTATTGGATAATTGTAGGGGTCAGTCATTTGACAACGCTGCTAATATGTCCGGTAGATATAATGATATGCAAGCTCTTCTAAAAGAAAATAATAAATTCGCTAATTATGTGCCGTGTGCTGCACATTCTCTTAATCTGGTTGGTGCAGTTGCAACTGAAATCGTGAACTTTGGTTTAATGCAACAAATATATGTTTTCTTTTCTGCTTCGACCCATAGGTGGGAGCTTCTAAATAGTGAAACCGTAAAATGTTTAAGTCAGACTAGATGGTCTTGTCACTACGACACTGTTGAAGCCTTAAAAGATAATTATGATAATATCATGAATATTCTTAAGACATTTAGTGATAATGAAAATGAGAAAATTGATTTTCGAAAGAGGCAGTAAATTTATATAATAAATTAACAAAACTTGAAACTGCCATTTTAATTATATTTTGGGAAGAAATATTAGAAAGATTTAATTCAGTTAATAAAAAATTATAGACTCCTGGTTTGAACATCAGTGAAGGGAATAAGTTAATTATGTCATTAAAAACGTTTATAAGCAATGTACGACATGAATCAGATAAAAAACTAAAGGAGTATCAAGACGCAGCCAAAAAAATTGTCCTAGTGTAGAAACGGAATATAGCGATGTGAACGAGAGACGGGTTATTTCAAAATTTTCAGATAAATACACAGAAAAAGCTTTGTATGGGACAGAAAAATTCAAAAGAGGCACGCTTATTGTTGCGTTAGATAAGCTAATCTTTGATTTAAATAGAAGTTACGTATATATGCAGAATATAGTAAGAAATTTTAATTTTTGATGGATTTGCAAGATCAAAGTAAGGAGAACATTAACCTGGAGTCTACACGCACTATTATTGATTATTATTCAGATGACGTAAGCCAACATTTAGTAAATGAATGTGTTCAGTTTAAAATTTATGTAAAACAAACTGAGCTAGAGACATATACTTGTAGAGATATATTCAATTTAATTTTTGAAAAGAAACTTGTTGGCATTTTCCACATTTGAATACCATTTTTAAAAAAATTTCTAACGCTCCCTTTTACTAGTTGTGAAGCAGAGTGTGCTTTATCTAAAATGTCCTGTATAGAAAACAAATATAGGACATCAATGACAAATACTAGGCTTAACT
>BMAV01002985.1:224553-235871 GCA_019973955.1 Trichonephila inaurata madagascariensis
GTGTAATTAATTTCTTTTTGTACTGTTACTGTAAGAAATTAAAATCTTGTTACCAGAATTAGCAGTTGATGTTTGATTTTCTTTGTAAGATATTTTGATATATTTCTTTCTTTGTAACTTATACTTTTAATCTTAAATTATTGGCAAATTCATCACTTTTATATATGTCATGGTTCTTATACGTATTAGCTTCACTGCAGCCAAATTGGCCCTACAAGAATCATGCCATTTTCCCCAAAAATCTTCTTTGGTATTTTTTCATATAAAACACGTAAGAATCGTTGTTTTAATATCAAGGGATGATTCGTGTGACAACAGTTTTGTTGCAGGGTTGCTAATACCTAAGTTATTTTTGCTGACACCCAATCGAATACATCTAAACTAACCCTTTTGCATATCAAGTACTTCTTTCACTCTACTATTTACAGAAGTATGGGGATTTCCCTTTTTACCATTGGGCTCTTACTTTTGTTTGACTATCAGCTGACCCCTCAGGGGGCTCACCTTCTTTAGGTGAGTACAGGTGTCACGATCCCTAGATGCCCTAGTGATCTTTTTCTATTTTCCCAAGGGGTTTACTATCTTTGGTAAACACGGGCTTCACGAACCCGGGGTACCCTAGTGATCCTTCTCTATTTTCGACCCTTTCTCTTGTCATCACATTTCTCCTTTCCTTCTTTTCACGCCCAGACCACAGACAAATATTTTAAAATATATTAGTTCAATTATTAAACAAATGTCTCTTTTTTTAAACGAGTGTTTGGCGCCATTAAACCTCAAAATCACTCACTGACTATTGGCTGATGCCAGCTGCTTTCTGTGTGTAAACTTTTCCAGGCTTTACAATCGGGGCTTGGAGTTACTAATGATTAGTTGGACTTAAGTTGGGCATTATAAATAATATATAAAACTGCAATTCTGGGGGGGGGGGGGCAAAAGAACATGATTATCATTTAACTGAAATTCCATTTGATTAAATTCCAAATTGAGTTGTATGTATATTATGAAGCCAGCCACTTTTTGGAGACAGTCAATCTAAATTGAAAAAAGGTTTTAATTCTTAAAAGGACTTCTTGTTTGCTAAAGTTTATTTATTGTACTGCCTAACAAGGTGAAAACTTGAGAAAAGAAATAAATAATTTTCATTTATGTAATTATAATTTTTCCTCTTGGCTATGGAAATTTTTATTAATCATTCTATAATTAATGCTTGACTCAACAAAAAGGCCAGTAAAATATTTGTTTATTTCCAAGTGACTAGTAGAAAACAATTCTGGAATGGACATTGATAATCTTAAGTGTCATTTTGAAAACCTTGCTTATCTACATAAACATTTCAATAATGTGCCCATCCATGGATTTTAATAAATTGTAGTTTTTAATGTATGGTTTTATTAGTAACACTTTAATCTTTTCAGGCCAAGGCTAAAGAACATTGATCGAAGCAGTGCTCAGCAGAAAGCTGTGACTGTTAATGATGTCACTGTAATAATCACAGAATTTCAACCCAAACGTCGAATGTCATCTGATAATGCAGCTAATGGCCCTCATAGTAGCAGTGGAAACAGCACAGATAGTAGCCAATCAGATTCTGCCAGTCATAGTGAGGCACAAAATGGAGACTTGTCTGATCGTAGATGATGTGGTTGCAGATTTTAGACTTTTAGGTGGTGATGCATGTTGAGACTACTTTTGCCACTAGCAACTGTATGGAAACTGAAAACCGTTTTTATCATTTTTAGTGCACCATCATCACAAAGAAGGATGTGCCAATAGCATTTTACCCATCAGCAAATGAAATGAAAAAAATCAGAAAAAAAACTGTGATGTTTTATTATGACTGACAAGATAGGCTATACTCAAACAAGTGTACAACTGAATACTCAATTTCAAAACTGCCATTTTCCTTTTTTACTCATTGAGAAGATTTTGAATTTTTTTTTTGTTATTAATCTTATGTGTCTTTTAACATTTTATACATTTTGAAATGTCATCTTTAGAATATGCAGATAACTCCGGTGCTGTTGAAAATTTAATATTTCTAGGTAAAATTCAATAATAGTTTAATTGAGGTTTCCTTCTTCAAAATGTTGGTAGTTAAAATGCTGCGTGATGAATAGTAAATGCTTTGCTATAAAAATTATTGCTTTGAAGGAAAAAATTTTAGATATTGGAGCTTTTGAAGTTTGTATTTAGTTTATCTTTTCCAATATAACAAAAGAACATTTTAGGAAGCTTAATGCAGTATTATTTCTTTGTTAAAACATTTTAATTGCATGAATTCATTTTTCATAATGTCTAATAACTTTATATTCTAAAATTTTCCTTGAAAAAATATTCCATCTGAGTAAGTTAAATAAATATTGCTTTCCTAACAGTAAATGATAATTTATCATAAGTTCCAGGAATAGTAACTATGTTTCAAATTGTGTTATTTATTGATGATGAAAAGCCAATATAAATTCTGCATAGAAATATTGTTTGTGATAAGGTATATTTCATGTCATGAATACTTTCATGATTATATCACTTTAAGTTAATGGGAAAAATAAACATTTATGCTAATAAAATCTTTTAAATAAAATAATAATTCTCTTTACAAGCTACCATTCCTACACCAAGTAAAATTTTGTACAAGTTTCTATATTGTACACAAAATGGCATTCTAGTATTCAAAAAGTACCCAAATAATTATTTGATCTGTTTAATCTAATACACATCTGCTTTTTCTTCCTTAGCAAAGGTTCATTAAAGGGGGAAAATAAAATTTTCTAAAAAAATTTATGTATAATAGAAGGGGAAAAATATATAAATTGAAGTGATTTAGAACTAGGTTGGAAAAAAGCTTAATTGTTTCAGTGTCTAAAGAATAATTGTGCTATAATTATTACATTTAAAAAATACTTGCCTAAACAAAAATAATTGTTATTGATCACAATAAATAAGTATCCATAATTTTAACTCAAGAGTGTGCTGATCCTTATTAAACACCAGGCAATGTCTTTTTTATTTTGGGATAATTGGTGTAAATATGTTCAAAGAATTGTCTTTCAGAAAAATGTTAAAGAGAGAATATTTCATTTTTGGCACCTTAATATTATGAAAAGATGTATTTAAAAAAAAATTTATGAAATAGACAAGAGCAGGATAAATAAATATTAAAAAAACATTAGAAATTATACAAAGGTTTAAAAAAGATTGCCTTTTTGAAACAGACTTAGAATGAACCTTGTTATAAAAATTAAATTTAAAGCCTTTTCACAAAATCTTCAAAAAGTAAATAAAATAAAAAATTTTAAGGAAAAAGTTATTTGAAAGACAAATATATTATTTGCTACTATGTATGATTTAAGTCTTAATAATAACACTTGTGTTATCTACTATATTTGTCACTATATTGTAATGTAAATTAATAAATCAGTTAAATCATTATTCAAAATGCTTATTTATTTTCTTGTAAAAATGTTTTAAAAATTCATTACTACCTCATGTTTAGTCATTCTTAAAATTGGTCTCATATTTATTGTAAATATGAGCAATAAAAAAAAAACTTTGACTATAGAAAAGTATTTCTTATATATCCTTTTTTAAAGAATACTTGATTTATAAGAAGCCAAAATATAAATATTAAAAAACGAACATTTTTTTATTTAGTTGAAAATAAAGCATTAAAATAAAAATATAGCCTATAAATTTTGTAGACTGCAGTTAATGCATAAATGAAACTAAAGGCTCTAACTTTGGATCCCAAAAGTAAACTGTCCTTCAGATTGTTTTATGTTAACTTTTCTTCCCTCTCTCCTTTGATATGAAATTGAAATAATTTAAAATGCAAAAATTGACCAATAATTTATGAAATTTAAATCTAAGCTTTATCTGTTTTAATCAAAACTAAAGAATCAGTTTGTTAAAAAATCTGATTATTTATTCACTTGCCATTTAAAATGTATCAATATATAGATTTTTATAATGTATGTCGTATTAATGGTATCAGGAAAGAAATGTCAGACACGCCAGACGTGTTATAACTTTTTTATATATAAAAAGATTTCATTAGGATTCTTATGAACTTGAAGAAATTTAGAATTGAAATAAAAATATTAGGAATTGTGAATTTTGTAAGGTAATAATGTTATTTATGATCATATACTTGCCTGTTTTTCTGGTCATATTTCTTAAAATTGTACCAATATCTGTTTTTAATATTGTAGCAATATGTAAAGTTTATATGAAGTGTGTGTGCATTGTTGATCAACAGCTTTTTCCTTTTAGGTAATGTATTTTATGAAATAAAAGCTTTGTTTCTATATAACAAAGCAACACATTTACTATTCTAAACAAACAAGTCATCACGTCATAAATCTGTCTCTTATGGTGTTTTTGATATGTTTTGATTAAAGCATATCATTAAATTAAGAGTTTTTTAATTTCATTTTCCTTATTGTTAAAAAACTAAATTTTTCATTTCAAAGGTCAATTCTCACCATGGATTATCAAAAAATTAAATTTCATATTTTAAAAGTATTGCTCTTTTTTTGCAATAAGTTGGGATCCATTTTCGAGAAACTATACTGAGCTTGCTTCAAGTTATTGTAATGCTAGTTATTTTCTCTTATTAGTTTAGTAGATAAATATATATTTTTAATTGTTACATTTTCTTATTATATCATTAGTTTTTAAGGAGTTTAGTAGATTCATTGTGGCAATGCAAAAATTTGTGTAAGATTTAGTATATTATATCAAGTGTTTTTTTGAAATTTAACTTTTTACTCAGTTTTTTCATTTTTCAGCTTTTCAACGTAATTTTTAATTTATCTTGATGATGATATATACATTTTTATGATAAATTAAAGCATTTTCAAATAAGAGTTTATTTTATAAAAAATATAATATATACTTAAGAAATTGCAAAGTTTTTATTTATGTCTGTAAATATACAATTGTTAGAATATAAATTTATGTTAATGAAATGAATTTATTAGTTTTAAATCGCCTAAAAATCTTGTAAAAAAAAAAATTATTAAATTTTCTCTATTTTGGCTCAATTTATTGCTATAAAGTTCATTTTCTTCTCCCATCCCATAATTGTGAATAAGATTTCATTTAGTAGTCTGGGTGCATGTAGAACTGTTAGTGATTATTTATCATGAACAATTTAAATTTCCTTTTAAAAAAAATCTAAATCATTCAAGATTTGCTCTTGGAAACCTAGAATTGTGAGGAAACAAGTTTTAGAAATATTCATTATAGCCCCCTTCCATTCTAATAGAAAAATAAGGGATAGGGAATATAGTGTAAACAAATTCAACTAATTTTTCCTGAAAACGGACATCTTCCCATTCCAGCTCAAATGTGATTCAAAGAGTCTTTTCCTTGTAAAACATTGACATTTTTCTAGTGAAACATGACATTCGTTTTTGATTTCCTAATCATGGATGAGAATTTTTTACAAATATATTCATTTTGTATCCAATTCTGAAGTATATGATTCTGAAAATATAGGTTGAAATGTTAGCTTTTATGCAGTTCTTTAAAAGATTTGTATTATGAAATTTAGTTTTGATGGTATATAGACTGAATGTACAGTTATTTTAAATAGAATAAAAACCCATCTAAATGTCTTTAAATTCATTTTATTAAAATATGAGTATGCTAACTAGTAATTTAAAATTAGCATATTTGTTGTTTATTGTATTTTTTTAAAAGCAAATTACTCGTAATTTTTATAATTTAATAGAGGAGTATTTTGCTGATTCCTCAGAATAGTTTATTTGTCGAAAAAATTTACTTTCATATGGATAATATATAATTCATTAACCAAAGTTTATAACTAGCATAATGTTGTCATTGATATGCTGTATTTCATCATCACTCTATATTCAGTTTCTTTCTTTTTCATGCATGCAATATAGACTTCTATGTATGGAATTTTTTTTTTTACATATATATATAATATTTAGAGGATTTAGATTTACATAGGAATAATTTTGAATAAAATGGTAGATATAATATTTATATAAAGATCCCACTCCTTTCATTTTGAAATATTTTCTCTTAGAAATGAGCAAGAGTTATATTAATTGAAGAATTTCTGATACTTTAATTTTGAATGAGTAAAAATTCTTTACATTATAATTTATTAAGTTCTTGAATATTCAGTGTGAATTACATCACTGTAGTTTTACTTGTACGTTATTATAAATTACTATTCAGAAACTACTTCAACTTGATAATTGATTGAGTTCAAATCTAACATTCATCACATAATTTATGTATTATATAAATATATATTTATGTAATAATTATTTTATTAAATTGTTATGAAGGCAATCAAAATTTGCTCTGTATATACTTTATTTGAAGTTGAGTTTCATCTCCATCCTCTGTTAATATTCATTTTGAAATTTCATGCCAAAATTAGAGGAATTTCTATTGAAATTTCCATAAATATCATGACTTATAATTTTTATTAACATCCTTTTTTAGTCTGATATTTAAGTTTTGACTCTTTAGTTAAAAAAAATATATATTCTTGGTCTTCGTATTCTATCTAATTCTGAAATGTTGTTTCCTCTGAAATAAAAATCTAACCCTAATGATTTTATTTCTTAAAGATTTTATTAAGTCATCTCCCAATTGCCTTTAGGTTTGAAATATTTATAACAAATAAAAAATAATATGTAAATTAATGAAATATTAAATCTGGAATTATTGCAATTTTAAAATTTGAGGTTTTTTCCATTATTTTTGTAGATTTGGATGATTTATAAAAAATTGTAATATAAGGTAGAAATAATTCATTATTCCTTTCTTAGTTATAAATCATTAAAAAAAATTAAAGCTTGTGTTTTAGAAACAAACTTTTAAATCAGCAGTGTATTGTTATTTAAAAACTACTATTTTTATTTTATCCATATTGGTCTGTAAATCAAGCATCACATTTTAGTTCAGTTACGCATTATTTTCACAAATGTTCTCATTGCATTTCTTTATTACAATTTGTGATATTTGATATAAAAAATTGATTTAAAGAAGCATAGTATTTGTTGTATGAAAAATAAGTATTTTGATTAGGTTCAGTGATACTTGGTACACTTTTTCATAAAATTTGTATATTCATTGAATAATCAAGCTTCTTCTGTTTCTGGTTACCCAAGAGGATTGGCTCCTCTTCCTTCATATATAGCAGTGATTCTCAAACTATATCACCAAAAGAAACATTTTGGGTTACACAAAACATTTAGTCATTATCAAAAAGTTTGTGAACCACTGTTCTATTTCATCAACCACATTAATCTTCTTGATACAAGGTTGTGTAATTAGTCCTGGCAGTTTATGGAAGTTTTTTAACCTGTTTGCAAAAAAATTTGTGTAGAATCTTTGTGTATGCACACATATCAATAGCTATTTAGTTTTTTAAAAAATATATAATATGAGCAGCTTTAATTTTTATTATTCAAAGAATGTATTTGACCTTGAAGGTTTTTGAAAATATTGGCAGTATTTTCAAAGTAATTCCATTTTAGAATTGGTTATAGATGCAACATTTTGTAAGACCATTGATTTATAGAGATCTGCATGTTATCCTTGTTCATATATAAAACAATATCAATTGCCTTTATTTCTTCCGCAACCTTGTATTACTTCTGTAAAATTAGTTAATATATAAAAAAAAATACCTTGTGAAATAAAGCCATCATCTATACAAAACTATTTATTATTCAATTGCATGTTTGTGTAGTTTTCCCGAGTGGAAAATTATGTAAATAGTAAATGGTTTTTTTATGTAAGGAATATCTAACTTTGTTATTTTTACTCATTATTCATTGTGTTTTACTCATAAACTGTTACTCATCCAATTGAATTATCTTTTCTTTTAAAGTGTTTCTCTGTAGTTAGTTATGTCATAAATTTGAGAGTGTATGTGTTCACTGCTCTTGTATTAAATATGAATTAAATTATGATGATCTAATGCTTTCTCTGTGTCTGTCCTCATTGAACTCTTCATGTATTCATCACCTAAAGTTAGTTCAAGAACACGGCTAAAATTGTACTGTTGCATTTGTATGAAGTTCTTTAAAAGTTAATTTTGTATGTTTGTCATTCATTACATCGCTATTTGAATTATATCTATATTTTATTACTCCATTAAGTTACAAGTAACATTTTAATCAATTATGTACTGGACTTTACTGATTGATATTTTTGACCAGTTTAACCATATTTATGAAATTCTGTCATCATAAGTTGAGGAAACATTTCAAGCACTGTCTTGTGCATAGTTTTGTCTATTTTCTGAGCAATTAAGAACAGCTTTAGAATTCATCTTAAAAATAATCTTATTGTGCAGTTGTTAGTTGTTATACTTTGTTTAAGGTAAGAGTAAAATAATTAATAGAACTTACTCATATTAACTCAAATAAAGTAAAAGAGAACAGTTGTATACAGTTTCTGCTTTTCTTGAAAGTGTTTTTAATTTAATGTCTCACTTTGCAACAGTTGAAACTTTTCCAAGAAAAATTCACATTTATACAAAATGTCTTTTATGCATTTTTCAAAGGAAAATAGTATAGGATAAGCATTTTGTTAAAATGTCACGATTGGTGAAATTTGATATTTAAATAATAGGCTGATGAATGATGCAGAAACCGGGCCAATATTCGAATGAAGAAATAGGCATTACTTAATGTATTTTGTAAGTTACAGTACTCTGTATTTGGAACCACCTTATTCTGTATTGTGTATCTTTATACCATTTTATATATTGCCTCTATTTTTTCTTATTATTTGTGTTTATTTATTGATTCTATTTTGTAATTTAATGCATAAAACTCATCTGATATGGAAATCTTTAATGTTGCAAATTTGCATGGGGTAAAAGCAGCCAACAACTAATTATTTGAATAACATTTATTAATTAGCGAGGATTTGAACAAATGATTACACAAAGAAACATAACAGATTATTTATGACTGTGCAAATCGTACTCATTCTAATCAAGCTTTACAATGTTCCAGTACCAGCTCTGTTGAAGAGTTCTACTAGCCGGAGAGAACTCGGATCACAGTCAACGCACACGACTGAAATCTCTTCTGAGCTGACTCGACCTTGTTTCAGAAATCCCTTATATAGCCACATAGAAATTTCCAGAAGGGTCGATCCCAGAGACTTCTGGATGGTTCCTTGATATCATTTTTTGCCAAGGGCGATGAAGTCACCTATCTAGTAACCATGGTTGCATCTTCTCGGGTTTCCTTTTATCTTATTTTACAAGTTCTTTTTGGGAAGCCAACTTTCCCTGTAAAACTCAATTTTCCCACAAGGAGAGCAAAGCTGCAGGGAAAACAACACACCTTGTTTCAATATTTACAAAAATTATAATTAATCAGAAGGAAAAACTATTCCTCTAATTTAGTTCTAGAAATTTTACAAGATTTCTCAAGGCAAGTTGCATTTGGTTAAAACAACTACAACCAAAGAATTCTTTTTTATTATTATTATTATTAAAACTGAAAAATAGTCGTGTGTTAGAAAAATCTTATAATTAAACAAGGTATGAATACATTAAAGCAGAAATTTTTTTATTTTTGAGTAGCTGTGTGTGTATAGAAGTAGATCTTCCAGATCTCAAACAAAACAGTCACACAAAAATGTTTTTTTTTTCAAGAAACATAGTGTAATTTTTAATTTGTTAAGACAAAGATAGCCATAAAATATTGATCATATTTAAATATTTTTTTATTATAAATGAAAATATTTTAATACATTCTCTACCCACCAGCACATGGAGATGTTAATAAATAACGATATTTTATCAAATATTTTTTTCTTTTTGTAATTTTTATGAAAAATATATAGTTTACCAAGTATCTATTGGCATTTTTTTTATCCCCTCTATAAATATATGTGTGAAAAAAAATTCAAATTCCGTGTTTTCTTTGATGTTTATAAACATGTTTTTCTTGAATATTTTAACACCTTGCTGATAATTTATCAAAAAGGGAAAAAAAATACATTCCAATATTTTTTTTTCCCTGTAAAAATCATTATTTTTGTTAAAGAGCTAACGTTTTCAATGTATTCATTAATTATAGAATTTTAACAAAATCTCTCTCTTTTTTTATATAGTTCTAAAAATATATCTGCGTGTAAAACAAATTTTAAAAGCCCTTTATTGTTTAATAATCTACTTTTTTTGTTAATAATTTAGTGAATATACTAATCAAATGTTTGGAAACTGTATTATGGAAATATTTTTGTTTTATATGTAACACTAAATTTAAAATAACTTTCAAAAATTCGTGCTATTTATTTTTACCCTTACGCGATGGTTTCATATGATATTTATACATATATGCACAAAATATCTTGTATATTTCTAGAATTATAATCTACACTATTAAAATTCGTAGGTAAGCAAATGTTCAGTTCTCAAATTCACAACTCATTTACAAATCTATAAACTAAGTGCAAAATAAATTATGTGACTGCGAGTGTTTCTCAATTTAAATAAAACATTTATTAAGTATTTACAAGGATACATAAAAAAAAGGTTAAATATTATCGCGCACGCTCATAGTCGTCTGCTCCCTCCAAACGCATAGAGGTCTTCTCTCTTTTCTTTTCCTCCCCCTGTTGCTACACGAGTGAAGAGAAACCAGGCGCTCGCCCCTCTTCGGGTCAATCACCCCTTCGCTCCTTGGGTGCTTTCGCAGCAAACGTGTCTATCTTCGCGCGACGCAGAAACTCGCCGAAGGCATCGAGAGGGGGAAAGGAGATTTCCATTGGGATACAGTTATACTTTCGGAAAAAGCTCATGCAACGCCGGGCTCAGTCGAGGGGAACATATCCAAAGAGGTGGAAAATATTTCTAAAAAGGGAATTTTAATGACATTGATATAGAAATCACACACACAAACCAGGAAGTAATGATATCGGGAGGGGAAGAGGAAATTTCTTTTGGTAAAAAAGTTAGTTATGCACTCGATAAAGCCCGGGCCATGCAGCTAGTATTTAAACAAATCTCGTCTAGAAATATATATATTTTAGGTAAAAATGAAAATCAATTGCTATGAAGAAAGAAACTTTTTATATTGAAAATTAGGCGTATGTAAGTGACATATATACAGATAATGAAATGATAGGACTTGAATGGAACCATAGGAGACTGGTCTACAGTCAGCATTTCAACATTGAATGTAGGGCTGTGGTAACACAGTTGTAATAGTTTTGAACCCATGGCCGGCATTGTTTCCGCAGGGATGTAGCTAGGTATCCAAAGGCCCTGGTGCAAAAAAAAAAAGGGGGGGCAAAAAAAA